>NW_011627658.1:35062-57252 GCF_000204515.1 Acromyrmex echinatior | reverse complement strand
TACTATCCAAAACTCAATAAACGTATTGAATAAAAAATAAACGAGTATCCAGAACGCCGAAAACTTACAAGCTAATCATATGTGTGTATG
Organism: Acromyrmex echinatior; assembly: GCF_000204515.1. Next base: position 57,162 of record NW_011627658.1, on the reverse strand, counting down.
TGTGTGTGTGTGTGTGTTTTGTGTGTGTGTGTGTGTGGAGGGGGGATCCTTCTTTAAATTTTCATGCATTCTCACGTCGAGAATAACGTAAAAAAATACCTTTGCACTTATTATATCTATGGATAGTTAAAAATTTTTTCAGCCTCAATCTTCAAATTATAAATAAGTTACAGCAAAATCGCATAGGATTAAACTCATGAATATTATACTAGGGTTAACAAAAAAAATATTTTAAAATATAAATCAGTTGTTAAAAATATATATATTATATGTTTCTTTGTATTGTTTCTTGTATATATATATCATATATTTTGTCGCAGCACATATTTTTATTAATTTATATTTTCTATTATGCTCGCAGCAATCACTCAGGTACGGTACAATTCTAATGGCAGCAGATCAAAATTTGTAGCGGGAATAATGTTGTACAGGTATATTTATATATATTATAATCAAGCCAAAAATGAATTTTTTTCTCTTCATTCCGAACAGAAAAAGGATTTCTTTAATTTAAATTTAACTCTGTAAAAAGAACTTTTATGGAATCCTTTATTAATTGTCATAGAGAGGAATTCTTCTTAAGTTCATTTCTAACAAATTACGCTAATTCATAAAGAAGTCAAGAAAATGAATTCTTTTCAAGTTCAAATGGATCAGTTATGCTCTCTGTCAGTAAAACATTTTCTAATCCAATTTACTAATATTTCAATAACATAACAAAATTATTGAATAAACTAGCAAAATTCTTGTGGCAGTAATGCCTAATAATAAAGAATGATGACTTGTATGTTGTGTAATCGTGTTTTTCAGGTTTTCGATTTATCTTGGCATTAAAATCGCATGATGCAGTAATGATAACTAAAACTATTACAGTGATGAGTACTCTACTGTTACAATTATTCTTTTACAGTTTTGTGGGCGATTATATGAAATGTCAAATGGAACAAATCGCTCATTCAATTTACATCTCCAACTGGTATTACTTGCCAAATAAATTGATGAGGAACGTTTTGTTAGTAATTATGCGATCGCAGCAACCTGTTCAATTGCTAGCTGGTAGATTTTTTGTCGTAAATATTAAGACTTACATGATAATATTGAAAAGCTCGCTCTCATACTTGTCCGTCCTACGAGTGATGATGGAAACGTAGGGCGCAAGTAACTTCAGAGACAATAGCTCGAAGAAGTAATATCGTACACACGTAGACAAAATCATCTGTAAAATTATTTCAGGATATGTCTAGAATTAAATAATCAAATTAAAATAAATAATGTAAGTTTTTTTATTGCATTAGTAAATCATCATATGTTGTGCATCACTCATTTTAAGACGATTTTGTAACGGCACGTGCCTTGCGATTGCGAAAATATAATCATTGCATGCAATTTAATAACTATTGAATAAGCAAAATATTTACAATATATAATACTATCAATTTGATAATATATTCGAGTAGAATAGATTATCATCATCGACGTTTGTATTAAATTCATTCTGGCACCATTTTACTAATATAATCCGATAACAGATTGAAAAATAAAAAATTTATCATTTAATAACTATTTAAATATCAGTTAAATAGTTATCAAATATATAGTAAATATTGTTAGTTTTTTGCAATCAATCTGTCATCATATTCTGTTATTTTAGAGAAAAATCGAAGTATATGTTGAATATACAATAAAAAAAAAATGTCAGAACGTATACTTCCTGAAAGCGTTTTAATTAAAAAACTTAAACTTAAAAATCTTAAAATTAAAAAGCGAAGCAAAAAAGAAACGTTTATATCTTAATTTATCATTGTTTTTAACTGTTTCCATTTATAATATTCTGTCACTCTTTTTAAATTCGAATTGTGCTCCAATTTTTACTTTCACTATAATAACAGTAATAATACATTCTGTTATTTTCTGTTAACATTCTCTGTCAAGAAAATTTGTAACAGACATTTTACAAAATTGACTTTCAATCAATTCGGTTATCTGAGTAAATAACGAACAGATATAATTGTTGACATCGATAACACTGTTGTCTAATTGTAAAAAGTTGATGTACTAAATTCTACATTAATTCTATATGTTTTTGAATAAAAATTTGGTATTAGAATAAAGGGTGTTGTAACATGACAGATAAAATACTGAATACATCAATGACAGATAAAATACTGGGGAAAAAAATAAGTCTCCCTCAATTCGATCTTTTTCCACTCTACTTCTACATAAAAAACTGTTTCGTTCAGTTTCTAAAGTAACTGTGTTTTGGAAAATGACAGAGTACTTTAGTAAAATGTTAAATTGTGCAACTTTAATAAAATATGAATGTAAAAGAGCGACACGTCGATGATCGACTCACATTATGGACAAAGACTGACATTGAGAATCGTGTAGTTCTATGCGACTGCGATAATGTCATGGAATGATGATATGGCATATGCTATGACTCTCTACAAATTCTTAACTTTACCATTAGGCGTTTGGCCTTTGCAAAAATATAATACATTTTCTTTAGTCCGTTCTATAGTGTGCGGCTTCAGCTTGGTATGTTCTTAATTTTTCTATTACATATTTCTATACCAATGTGACTTGTATTTTCGTTATATCAAATTTGACAATTCAAATGAAATGTTTAGTGAGAACAAAAAACAAGAATTATGCTTCCTAATATACGGAATCCATCCTTCCTATCTGTGTAGAGTGTGATGTTAATCACAATGTTGCTCGAAATCAATTTCGGTAACGGTGACGCATATGTAAAAATTGATACTCTTATGGTCATATCCTGCATCATTCTTGCTACATTAAAACTGTTATCCTTCCGCTTATATGCCGACAATCTGATTCGTAATTATTCTTCTGCTGTGAACGATTATTCCACAATCGACACCGAAGAGAAGCGTACGATCATGCGGCGGCACGCATTCATGGGAAGAATAATTTGTTATAGTACTTTATTTTTTGCTTATTTGGCTTCATCAATCATTATGCTGACGCCTATGATAGCAGGCAATAAGGATATTCAAGTTGATGATGTCAGCAAAACTCAAGCATCGAAGTTACCTATGCCCTTAACATTTTTAGAGGATTTGCATATTCCTTCCAGTTTATATTTCGTCATCTCTACATTACAATACACCATATTGATGATCACTTGCACCACCAATTGTGGTAATAAGTTTAATATCCAATGAGAATTACATGTAATATAATAATTTAATATTATAATAATAATTTAAGTGTTTATCAATAATCATAAAATTTATTTATAAAGTTCTAAATTTTTACAATTTTACTTTCAATAATTTTATTAACTATTTTCTTACAGCACTGTAAAAGCTTACAATATAGCTACGACGCTTCAAGATTACATATTGCAGTACAATGTTTCAGATAACGTAAAAATATTTTTTTGCAATATTATTTAGCATTCTTATAATGACATTTCAAAAATATGAAAAATCCTGTTATCTATCTAATCTTATATTTTGGCTATGTGCAGTACCACTATTAGTTGGGCAAAGAGAAGTTCTACTTTTCGTAATTAAAAAAAATCACACAAAATAGAATAAAAAGCGTTATGAGAATTTTCACCCATAGAGACTTTTCATTCTAATGAAATGATTTCTTGAAAGAGTGAACATTCAAAATTATTTTTAAAAACAAAAAATGGGATATATTTTAAGCATATAATTTTTTATTTTGTTTATAAAATTTAATTTGTAAAATTTGGAGACATATGATATTTTTGCAAATTATATGTACTAAAATTTGTTAATATAATGGCATTTAAAGTAACATTGGAAACACTGAACGTATTGTAATATTGTATTGTAATATTATTGCCATATTGTGTTGCAACATTTCAAAGACGAATATTTTACCGTTTCTGCAATGTTATAGCAAAACTGCAACAACATTTCACAATGTTTTTGTAATGTTGCAATTTTGCAATAAAATAATTGTGTAATCTTTCTGTACTGTACAGAATTACGCCCATATAGTGCCCGTTTGACGCCCATTGAGCGTCTATTTGACGTTTATTTGACATCCATTTGACACCCATTTGGCGTCCATTTAGCGTCCGTGATAGACGTCAAATAGGTGCCAAATGGACGTCAAATGGGCACATAATGGATGTCAAATGGGCATCAAATGAGCGATCATTGGTGCAACCAATCATTGGACACTCTTAGAGCGTTCGATGTGCGGCCGATAGGCGTCAAATGGGCGGTCGTTCCATATTAACTAATATTCTTTTACTATAATTAGAATTTTTAATATGAACTCTCTCTATTTAATATAATATTGTAATATATTTACAAAGGCAATGATTCACTTTTCCTCGGAATTGCTCTCCATATTTGTGGTCAATTGGAACTTCTAAAAATCGAATTTATTAATTGCGACATGAAAAACAAAAACATAAATGAAGATTTTTCAACAATGGCATTAAGACATTGTTATCTAATAAAACATGCAGAACTTTTGGCCGATGTAATAAGTTTTGTTTTGCTCGTTCAAGTCATGGGTAGCTGTCTTATTTTCAGTTTGGTTGGTAAATATCTCTCTTGAATTCAATATCTCTACTATTATTATTATATTAAAAACGAGCATTATATACTGCTAGAATATTGTGTAAATCCTTCTGTAGAAAAAGATGAAAAACTAAAATCTTGTCAAATGTCCGAGAAAACAGAATATTTCTTAATCTAACCCGGTGATATTTTAATAAAATAAAAATATCGAACAAAGCTGGCAAAATTCTTGTAGTAGTAATGTCAGAGAATGGTTAACTTGTGCAAACTATGTAATTTGTTTTTCAGGTTTTCAATTTATCTTTGCATTGAAATCGCATGATGTAGTAATGATAACTAAAACTATTTCAGTGCTGAGTGGTCTACTGTTACAGTTATTCTTTTACAGTTTTGTGGGCGATTATATGAAGTGTCAAATGGAACAAATCGCTCACTCAATTTACAGTTCCAACTGGTATTATTTGCCAACTAAATTGATGAGGAACATTTTGTTAGTAATCATGCGATCGCAGCAACCTGTTCAATTGCTAGCGGGTAGATTTTTTGTTCTAAATATTAAAACTTACATGACAATATTGAAAAGCTCGCTTTCATACTTATCCATCTTACGAGTGATGGTGGAAACGTAGGGCGCGAGAGTAACTTCAGAGACAAAAGCTTGAAGAGGTAACATCGTACAGATGTAGATAATATCATCTGTGAAATTATTTCAATACATAGGATATGTTTAGAACTAAATAATCAAATTAAAATAAATAACATAAGTTATTTTATTACTTTAGTAAATATCGTCACATGTTGTACACTCACGTCACTTTAAGACGATTTTCTTACGGCACGTACCTTGCGATTGTGAAAATACAATCATTGCATGTAATTTAATAACTATTGAATAATCAAAATATTTACAATATACTAGCAGTTTGATAACAGATTTTAGTATAGAATACAGATTGTCATCATCAACGTTTGTATTAAATTCTGCCACTATTTTACCAATATAATCCGGCAGCAGATTGCAAAAATGAAAAATTAATCATTTAACTATATAAATATCACTTAAATAGTTACCACATATATATAATAAATATTGTTATTAGGTGTTGGAATTAATTCGTAGTGTTTTACAAGTGATGGGAAGTACTTTCATTAATGTATTTTTTAATGCTCATGTGAAATAAATAACATTCTTTCATTAAAAAACGCTACGAATTAATTCCAACATCTAATAGTTTTCTGCAATCTATCATCATATTCTGTTATTCTAGAGAAAACTCGAAGTGTATGTTAAATGTAAAAAGGATATGTCAGAGCGTAAACTTCCAGAAAGCGTAAATTAAAAAGCGAACAAACAAAAACGTTTATATCTTAATTTATTGTGTTTTCAACTGTTTCCATTTATAACTTTTTGTCACTCTTTTTTTAAATTCGAAATTTTTTCTAATTTTTATTTAAATAGTAACAGTAATAACATATTCGGTTATTTTTTGATAGTATTCTCTATCAAGAAAATCTATAGCAGACATTTTGCAAAATTGACTTTTAATAAATTTGGTTATATGAGTAAATATCAAGCAGATATAAATATTGACATTAAAAACACTATTGTCCAATTATAAAAAAATTGATGCACTAAATTCTACATGTTTTTAATAAAAATATGGTATTGGAATAAGGATATACTAACATGATCAATGATAGATGAAGCACTGGAAAAAAAATGAAATACCGCCTCCTTCAATCGATCTTTGCTCCACTCTATTTCGACATAAAAAAACTGTTTCGTTCAGTTTCTAAAATAACTGTGTTTTAAAAAATAACGGGGTACTCTAGTAAAATGTTAAATTGCGCAACTTCAATAAAATATGAATGTAAAAGAGCGAACGACGATGATCGACTAACATTATGAAGATAAAGACAAGACAAAGATCGACATTATTGAGAATCGTGCAACGCATAGAACGTGTAGCTCTACATGACTAAGATAATGTCATGGAATGATGATGTGGCCTATGCTATGACTCCCTTCAAACTCTTAACTCTGCCATTAGGCGTCTGGCCATTGCAAAAATATAATACATTTTCTTTAGTTCGTTCTATCACGTGCGGCTTCAGTTTGGTACGTTTTCAATTTTCATATTACAATAAAATTTCATACATATTCCAATAAAATTTCTATGTCATTTGGAAGTACATTCAATATATCAAGTTCGATGGATTAAGTGAAGCGTTCGGTGCTGCGTGAATATAGTGGAAACGAAAAACCGTAATAAAGTTTTACATAATAAATAGTACTTTCTATCTGTGTAGACCGTGATGATGATCATGTTGTTCCTCGAAATCATTTTCGGTAGCAGCGATGCATATATAAAACTTGATGCTTTTGTAATAATGTTCTGCAACGTTCTCTGTGTACTAAAATTATTGTCGTTCCGCTTATACGCTGACAATCTGATTCGCAATTACTCTTCCGCTGTGAACGATTATTCTACAATTGACACTGAGGAGAAGCGCACAATCATGCGGCAGCATGCATTTATGGGAAGAATGATTTGCTACAGTATCATATTTTTTGCTTATTTAGCTTCATCAATTTTTACGCTGGCACCTATGATGACAGGCGATGAGGATATCCATATTAATGTATCCATTAAAAATCAAGCAGCAAAATTACCAGTTCCCATAACATTTTTAGGGGATTTGCAAATACCTACAGGTTTATATTTCGTAATCTCTACGGTGCAATATTTTATACTGCTGCTTACTGGTACCAGCAATTGTGGTAATAAGCTAACTGTTAATATCAAAGAGATTTGTATGCGAATATGAATTTATTTTGTATAGAATACGAATTTATTTTAAACATTTTCATAAAATTTATTAATAAAATTTCTAAAATGTTTAACTTTCATTTCAGTAATTTTATTTACTATTGACATTTAAATTAAACTTGATATCTAATTGAAACTTCACTTTTATTTATTACATACACACACATATGCATTGAACTTCCAAATTCTTTTTAATAGACATTATTTTTAATAAATATCGTAGTTGTATTTCCTATAATTGCTACACGTAATATCATTTATATTTCTTTCGAATCACTTTTTCAAAAGATCTTAAATAATAATTTTTCTATTATAATTAAAAATTTTCAATGTAAAATATTTTAATACAACATTGAAATATAATTATAAAGGTAATGATTCACTTTTTCTCGCAATCACTCTCCACGTTTGCGGTCAACTGGAACTTCTAAAAATCAAGTTTACTAACTATGGCGTGAAAAGCAAAAACATAAATGAATATTTTTCAATATTGACACTAAGACATTGTTATTTAATAGAGCTTGCGGAACTTTTGTCCGATGTAATAAGTATCGTCTTGCTCGTACAAGTACTGTTCAGTTGTTCTATTATTAGTTTGATTGGTAAATATCTCAGAATTAAATATTTTTCAGGATACGTATTATGGAATTATTCCGAATGAATAGATTCCAATGGAGTTATTGCTTAAATTTCTATTGTATTTTGCAAGGAATTCAGAATTATTCCGATCTATTTCATAATATGTACCCTGTTATTATATAAAACAAGCATTACACCGCTAGAATATTGTAAATCAGCACACTAAAAAGAAACCTTATATACTCCCAGATAGCAGAGAATCAAAAAAGAATTTTTTTTTTCATTACTGGTTTACAAAATAAATTATTTTTCTTCAATTTCTATTCGAAAAGTATTTGTAAGTGTCTCAAAGGAATTCATTTTTATGTCAACAATTGCAAGTTTTTTTCGGATTTAAAAAGCATTTTTTTAAAATAAATTCGCAATAAAATAACTTTTAAATAGTATTCTAATGAAGTTCTAGAGATATTTATTTTATGCTCTTTCTGGAATCAGAAAGTTAAATAGATTGGGATTATTGGAATGCTACGAAATATGGAATAAAAATTAAAATATATAATATATTGCGACCAAAATGTTTTAACCTTAGTATGATATTTGTTATTTTTGGTTAATTTCCTTATAACATCAGTGTTTGTGAAACCCTGCAACTTTGTCGCGCTACATCTCTGGACTGAATACGTATTTTTTAGCTTAAAACGGGTGAAATTTATACCTTGAAGTCAAACCAAGACAGATAAATATGAATCAAATAAATAATATTTTATTTTCAATTAATTGCAATGCTTCAAAAAATTTTATTTGAAAAATTCGAAAAAAAAGTAACTTTGGATAAAAAATTCTCAAATTTTTTAATTTAACGGTTAAGAAAAACACACACACTTATAGAATTTTTTTTAGTTGACCTTTGGACTAACAAAAAAAAATAGTATGATATGAATCGCTCAAGAAAGTATAATTATTTGTACTATCGAAAATCGACATTTTTGTGAAGAAAATATACATATTTTAAGTATACAATTAATAAATAAAATTTTATTATTTGAACTATATAAAAGAGTAATAATATAAGTAAATAAAAGATTGTACATGTATAAAAATATAATTATAGTATGTATAATTTAGTTTATTAGGATTTAGTATACAGGATGATGCAACACTTGCTCTAAAGCGACAAATCTGCCCAGGCCAAACGATCTACAAAAACTAACAGAAATTATAAAATTTCTACTATTTGTTATTGAAATATAATTTTTTTTAGTTCTACATTTTCGTGTACTTACTTTTATACTATCCAAAACTCAATAAACGTATTGAATAAAAAATAAAGAAGTACCCAGAACGCCGAAACTTACAAGCTAATCATATGTGTGTGTGTGTGTGTGTGTGTATGTGTGTGGTGTGTGGTGTGTGTGTGTGCGCGTGTGTGTGTGTGTTTCTACATTTTCGTGTACTTACTTTTATACTATCCAAAACTCAATAAACGTATTGAATAAAAAATAAACGAGTATCCAGAACGCCGAAAACTTACAAGCTAATCATATGTGTGTATGTGTGTGTGTGTGTGTGTTTTGTGTGTGTGTGTGTGTGGAGGGGGGATCCTTCTTTAAATTTTCATGCATTCTCACGTCGAGAATAACGTAAAAAAATACCTTTGCACTTATTATATCTATGGATAGTTAAAAATTTTTTCAGCCTCAATCTTCAAATTATAAATAAGTTACAGCAAAATCGCATAGGATATGTTAAACTCATGAATATTATACTAGGGTTAACAAAAAAAATATTTTAAAATATAAATCAGTTGTTAAAAATATATATATTATATGTTTCTTTGTATTGTCATATATTTTGTCGCAGCACATATTTTTATTAATTTATATTTTCTATTATGCTCGCAGCAATCACTCAGGTACGGTACAATTCTAATGGCAGCAGATCAAAATTTGTAGCGGGAATAATGTTGTACAGGTATATTTATATATATTATAATCAAGCCAAAAATGAATTTTTTTCTCTTCATTCCGAACAGAAAAAGGATTTCTTTAATTTAAATTTAACTCTGTAAAAAGAACTTTTATGGAATCCTTTATTAATTGTCATAGAGAGGAATTCTTCTTAAGTTCATTTCTAACAAATTACGCTAATTCATAAAGAAGTCAAGAAAATGAATTCTTTTCAAGTTCAAATGGATCAGTTATGCTCTCTGTCAGTAAAACATTTTCTAATCCAATTTACTAATATTTCAATAACATAACAAAATTATTGAATAAACTAGCAAAATTCTTGTGGCAGTAATGCCTAATAATAAAGAATGATGACTTGTATGTTGTGTAATCGTGTTTTTCAGGTTTTCGATTTATCTTGGCATTAAAATCGCATGATGCAGTAATGATAACTAAAACTATTACAGTGATGAGTACTCTACTGTTACAATTATTCTTTTACAGTTTTGTGGGCGATTATATGAAATGTCAAATGGAACAAATCGCTCATTCAATTTACATCTCCAACTGGTATTACTTGCCAAATAAATTGATGAGGAACGTTTTGTTAGTAATTATGCGATCGCAGCAACCTGTTCAATTGCTAGCTGGTAGATTTTTTGTCGTAAATATTAAGACTTACATGATAATATTGAAAAGCTCGCTCTCATACTTGTCCGTCCTACGAGTGATGATGGAAACGTAGGGCGCAAGTAACTTCAGAGACAATAGCTCGAAGAAGTAATATCGTACACACGTAGACAAAATCATTTGTAAAATTATTTCAGGATATGTCTAGAATTAAATAATCAAATTAAAATAAATAATGTAAGTTTTTTTATTGCATTAGTAAATCATCATATGTTGTGCATCACTCATTTTAAGACGATTTTGTAACGGCACGTGCCTTGCGATTGCGAAAATATAATCATTGCATGCAATTTAATAACTATTGAATAAGCAAAATATTTACAATATATAATACTATCAATTTGATAATATATTCGAGTAGAATAGATTATCATCATCGACGTTTGTATTAAATTCATTCTGGCACCATTTTACTAATATAATCCGATAACAGATTGAAAAATAAAAAATTTATCATTTAATAACTATTTAAATATCAGTTAAATAGTTATCAAATATATAGTAAATATTGTTAGTTTTTTGCAATCAATCTGTCATCATATTCTGTTATTTTAGAGAAAAATCGAAGTATATGTTGAATATACAATAAAAAAAAAATGTCAGAACGTATACTTCCTGAAAGCGTTTTAATTAAAAAACTTAAACTTAAAAATCTTAAAATTAAAAAGCGAAGCAAAAAAGAAACGTTTATATCTTAATTTATCATTGTTTTTAACTGTTTCCATTTATAATATTCTGTCACTCTTTTTAAATTCGAATTGTGCTCCAATTTTTACTTTCACTATAATAACAGTAATAATACATTCTGTTATTTTCTGTTAACATTCTCTGTCAAGAAAATTTGTAACAGACATTTTACAAAATTGACTTTCAATCAATTCGGTTATCTGAGTAAATAACGAACAGATATAATTGTTGACATCGATAATACTGTTGTCTAATTGTAAAAAGTTGATGTACTAAATTCTACATTAATTCTATATGTTTTTGAATAAAAATTTGGTATTAGAATAAAGGATGTTGTAACATGACAGATAAAATACTGGATACATCAATGACAGATAAAATACTGGAAAAAAAAAATAAGTCTCCCTCAATTCGATCTTTTTCCACTCTACTTCTACATAAAAAACTGTTTCGTTCAGTTTCTAAAGTAACTGTGTTTTGGAAAATGACAGAGTACTTTAGTAAAATGTTAAATTGTGCAACTTTAATAAAATATGAATGTAAAAGAGCGACACGTCGATGATCGACTCACATTATGGACAAAGACTGACATTGAGAATCGTGTAGTTCTATGCGACTGCGATAATGTCATGGAATGATGATATGGCATATGCTATGACTCTCTACAAATTCTTAACTTTACCATTAGGCGTTTGGCCTTTGCAAAAATATAATACATTTTCTTTAGTCCGTTCTATAGTGTGCGGCTTCAGCTTGGTATGTTCTTAATTTTTCTATTACATATTTCTATACCAATGTGACTTGTATTTTCGTTATATCAAATTTGACAATTCAAATGAAATGTTTAGTGAGAACAAAAAACAAGAATTATGCTTCCTAATATACGGAATCCATCCTTCCTATCTGTGTAGAGTGTGATGTTAATCACAATGTTGCTCGAAATCAATTTCGGTAACGGTGACGCATATGTAAAAATTGATACTCTTATGGTCATATCCTGCATCATTCTTGCTATATTAAAACTGTTATCCTTCCGCTTATATGCCGACAATCTGATTCGTAATTATTCTTCTGCTGTGAACGATTATTCCACAATCGACACCGAAGAGAAGCGTACGATCATGCGGCGGCACGCATTCATGGGAAGAATAATTTGTTATAGTACTTTATTTTTTGCTTATTTGGCTTCATCAATCTTTATGCTGACGCCTATGATAGCAGGCAATAAGGATATTCAAGTTGATGATGTCAGCAAAACTCAAGCATCGGAGTTACCCATGCCCTTAACATTTTTAGGGGACTTGCATATTCCTTCCAGTTTATATTTCGTCATCTCTACATTACAATACACCATACTGATGCTCACTTCCACCAGCAATTGTGGTAATATAGTGGTATATGTTTAATATCCAAAGAGAATTACATGTAATATAATAATTTAATATTATAATAATAATTTAAGTGTTTATCTATAATCATAGAATTTATTTATAAAGTTCTAAATTTTTACAATTTTACTTTCAATAATTTTATTAACTATTTTCTTACAGTACTGTAAAAGGTTACAATATAGCTACGACGCTTCAAGATTACATATTGCAGTACAATGTTTCAGATAACGTAAAAATATTTTTTTGCAATATTATTTAGCATTGTTATAATAACATTTTAAAAATATGAAAAATCCTGTTATCTATCTAATCTTATATTTTGGCTATGTGCAGCACCACTATTAGTTGGGCAAAGAGAAGTTCTACTTTTCGTAATTAAAAAAAAATCACACAAAATAGAATAAAAAGCGTTATGAGAATTTTCACCCATAAAGACTTTTCATTCTAATGAAATGATTTCTTGAAAGAGTAAACTTCCAAAATTATTTTTAAAAACCAAAAATGAGATATATTTTAAGCGTATAATTTTTTATTTTGTTTGTAAAATTTAATTTGTAAAATTTAATTTGGAGACATATGATATTTCTGCAAATTATATGTACCAAAATTTGTTAATATAATGGCATTTAAAGTAACATTGGAAACACTGAACGTATTGTAATATTGTATTGTAATATTATTGCCATATTGTGTTGCAACATTTCAAAGACGAATATTTTACCGTTTCTGCAATGTTATAGCAAAACTGCAACAACATTTCACAATGTTTTTGTAATGTTGCAATTTTGCAATAAAATAATTGTGTAATCTTTCTGTGCTGTGCAGAATTACGCCCATTTAGTGCCCAGTGAGCGTCTATTTGACGCTTATTTGACATCCATTTAGCATCCGTGATGGACGTCAAATTGGTGCCAAATGGACGTCAAATGGGCACCAAATGGATGTCAAATGGGCATCAAATGAGCGATCATTGGTGCAACCAATCATTGGACGTTCTTAGAGCGTTCGATGTGCTGCCGATAGGCGTCAAATGGGCGGTCGTTTCATATTAACTAATAATCTTTAATTAGAATTTTTAATATGAACTCTCTCTATTTAATATAATATTGTAATATATTTACAAAGGCAATGATTCACTTTTCCTCGGAATTGCTCTCCATATTTGTGGTCAATTGGAACTTCTAAAAATCGAATTTATTAATTGCGACATGAAAAACAAAAACATAAATGAAGATTTTTCAACAATGGCATTAAGACATTGTTATCTAATAAAACATGCAGAACTTTTGGCCGATGTAATAAGTTTTGTTTTGCTCGTTCAAGTCATGAGTAGCTGTCTTATTTTCAGTTTGGTTGGTAAATATCTCTCTTGAATTCAATACCTCTACTATTATTATTATATTAAAAATGGGCATTATATTCTGCTAGAATATTGTGTAAATCTTTTTGTAGAAAAAGATGTAAAACTATTATAAAATCTTGTCAAATGTCCGAGAAAGTAGAATATTTCTTAATCTAATCCGGTGATATTTTAATAAAAATTTTAATAAAAATATCGAACAAAGCTAGCAAAATTCTTGTAGTAGTAATGCCAGAGAGTTAACTTGTGCAAACTATGTAATTTGTTTTTCAGGTTTTCAGTTTATCTTGGCATTGAAATCACATGACGTACTGATGTTAACTAAAACTGCCACAGTGATGAGTGCTCTGCTATTACAAATGTTCTTTTATAGTTTCGTGGGCGATTATTTAAAATGTCAAATGGAAGAAGTCGCATGCTCGATCTACAGCTCCAATTGGTACTATTTGCCAACAAGATTGATGAGAAATGTTTTGTTTGTCATCGCACGATCACAGCAGCCAATTCAACTTTTAGCTGGCAGATTTTTCGTTGTAAATATTAAGACTTATATGGCCATATTAAAAAGTTCACTCTCGTATTTGTCTGTCCTACGAGTAATGGTGGAGAGTAATACATAAAATATAACTATTAAAAGAAAAACTCGAAAAAATGACATTGTATACACATAGATAATATCATTATGTAAAATTATATATTACAATACATCATGCAATACACAATACATATCTACAACTAAAAGCAACAAATTAAAATAAATAAAATTTTTTATTACATTGATATGTAATAAACGTAAACGTGTTGTATGTCATTCTGTCACTTTAAGAAGTTTTGTCATGACATGGGTGCTTCCAGTTACAAAAATACCATCTTTGAATTCAATTTGATAATTATCGAGTAAACAAAATATTAGCAGTGTGCTAGCAGCTAGCTAACAAATTCGAATATAATATTAGCAGCAGCTTACATGTTTTGATATTACTCGTTTTCTGCGAATAAATTTTTCCAATATAATTCAACAGCAGATCCTTCCTTGACATTTTGTTATGCTTCTGTTTATTTTCGACTTTTATTACGCTTCGACTTTTATTTTCTAGGATGGTACATTTCCTAATATTTTTTATTTAATATATATATTTTCTAATATTTTCTGCATATTGAATTCGTATTTTTCACAAATTTTATCGATATAATCTGACAACAGATTGCTTGTAAAGATGAAGATTGAGGCCCTTATTCTACAAATTTTAATAACACTGTCAAATAAGTAATAGTTACATTATCATTGTACAGGTTTTATATATGATAAAAAGCTTATATATGATAAAAAAGCTGCGCAACTGTAATATAATGATACCAATACTATCGTTAAAAGTTATAGAGTGGGGACCTTAGTTATTTATATAACTGTAATATAAATAAAATGTTATACAATTTAATTATAATATAAATAGAATGTAATAAAATTTAAATAATTACAAAAATGATTACCGCGCAATTTCAGTAGTCAATTTGTCATCACATTCTATTATTCTAGTAAAAAAGATAGCGTAAATTGAATATAAAGAGAGAATGCAGAAGTGTAAACAAAATCTATAGGAAACATATATTGGAACAGTAATGATTCAAAAAGAAGCGTTTATTCTTAATCTTTTGAAGACCTGCATGTTTTTGATCAATTTTTTTATTTTAAGGAGAACTTTTTTGTCAATGTCACTGCAACACTCGTATTGTCTAACAATAAGAAACTAATGCACTATTAATTCTATGTGATTAATCTTATGTAATTCTTGATAAAAAGATAGTATCAAAGTAAAAAGTATTAAAGATCAGTGACAGCCAATAACTAAAAATAATGCAGCGGAAGAAAAATAAAATACTCTTTCTTCTATTCGATCTTTGTCCTATCCTACTTCTATATACAAATTTATTTCCTTCAATAACTTGAAATAACTGTGTTTTGGAAAATAACGGAGTATATTAATAAATGTTAAAATTGCGGTAGTTCAATAAAATATGAATGTAAAAAAAAAATGTCGCCAACGATCAATTCGTATTACGGACAAAGATCGACGTTTACTGACAATGAGAGCTGTGAACCGTATAACTGTATTTGACTACGATAATGTCACTGAATGACGATTTAGCGTACGCTATGACTCCTTTGAAACTCTTAACTCTACCATTAGGTGTATGGCCTTTACAAAAATATAACATATTTTCTTTAGTTCGTTGTACCGTGTGTATCTTCAGTTTGGTACGTTCTCTATTTTCATCTTACATAACGCAATAAAATTACTGTTCCACTTACTTTGTTCCATTCATATTCGACTTACAAGTTTGACAGTAGCTCAAGTGAGATGCTTATAGTGCATCATGGACAGAGTGGAAATGAAAAAAAGGATAAAATTTATTGTTAGTAATAAACAATTGTCATGTTTCATATCTGTGTAGACCGTGATGATGGTTGTATTGTTCCTCGAAATCAATTTCGGTAGCGGAGATGCATATGTGAAACTCGATGGTCTTATGGTTATGTTCTGCGCCGTTCTCTCTGTTTTAAAATTGTTGTTCTTCCGCATATATGCCGACAATCTGATTCGCAATTTCTCTTCTGCTATAAATGATTATTTTGCGATCAACACTGAGGAGAAACGCACGATTATACGACGGCACGCTTTCATGGGAAGGATGATTTGCTACAGTATCATTTTTTTTGCTTATTTGGCTTCATCAATTTTCATGCTGGCACCTATGCTAGCAGGCAATAACGACGTCCAAATGAATGTATCTATTAAGAACCAAGCATCGGAATTACCCGTGCCCTTAACGTGGGCTTTAGGGAATTTTAATCTCTCCACGAGCTTATACTTGTTGATCTCTGTGGTGCAGTGTATTCTCTTGGTGCTTAATAGCACTAGCGATTGTGGTAATAAACAAATTATTAATATCAAAGAGATTTGCATAAATTATAAAATATATTAATTTACTTTAAATGTTTCATTTATAATAAAATTTATCAATAAGTTTTCTAACTTTTATTAACTATTGACATATAAATTAAATTTGATGTTTAAAAAATTTATTTTTATTATTTTTAGTATTGAAAGTACTGAATCATCATATGATTTTTAATAGATGTTCTTTTTAATGATATTATTACTTACTGTAGTAATGATATAACATTTTGTGTGTGTTTCCTTCACATCACTTTTGTATTAGGTTCTATTGATATAATTCTATTATCACTATTAAAAGATTAATATAAATTTCCTGAGTCTACACAACATTGAAACATCTATTTATTAAGGATGTGATACACTTTTTCTTGCAATTACTCTCCATGTCTGCGGACAAATTGAACTTCTAAAAATCGAATTTATCAACTACGGTACGAAAAACAAAGATATAAGTGAAGATTTTTCAAAATTGGCATCTAGATATCATTATTTAATAGAGCATGCGAAACTTCTGGTAAATGTAATAAGTTTCGTTTTGCTCGTGCAAATGTTGTTCAGTTGTCTTATTATTTGCCTGATCGGTAAATATCTCTTCAATTACACTTATTTTGCACAATATGAGTTGTGTTATATGCTAGAATATAAGTTTCTTTTAATCTTTTTTGTTTAAAAAAACTTATGACGCTAAAATGTTATCAAATATAGTGTAGGTTATAGATATTATAGAATACTTCTTAATCATATAAGTATCCTAATAATATAATAAAAATAACAAATAATTTTTGTGTCAGAGAATTACTTGTAACTATAATGTGTATTTTTCAGGTTTCCAATTTATCTTGGCATTGAAATCGCATGATGCAGTAATGATAACTAAAACCATAACAGTAATGAGTACTTTGCTATTACAGTTGTTCTTTTATAGTTTTGTGGGTGATTATCTAAAATGTCAAATGGGAGAAATCGGATTTTCAATCTATAGCTGCAATTGGCACTGCTTGCCAATGAAATTAATGAGAAACATTTTGTTCATTATTATGCGGTCACAGCAACCTGTTCAGCTATTAGCTGGCAGATTTTTTGTCGTTAACATTGAGACTTTCATGGCCATATTGAAAAGCTCCCTTTCGTACTTATCTGTCCTGCGAGTGATGTTGGACACATAAAGCATAAATTATTATTGCAAGAAAAACTCAAAAAGTAATATCGTCGTAAGCGATATCATAAGCAATATTGTAAACAATATGTCATTTTATAAAAATTATTCTTAATGAAGAATTATTATAATCCTGATATATTGGATTGAATAATTAAATAAAACAAAATTGCATTCTTTATTACATTAATAAAAGTATTACGTTTTGTTGTCAACATATTATTTTAATAAACTCTATAACATATGCATGATTTGCGACTATGAAAATGTGATAGTTGCTTATAATTTTATAATTATATTAAGTAAACAAAATGTTAACAGCGTATACTAGCAATTTGCAAGATACAAGTTAAATATTGTGACATCTAATTTCGTTCGTGTTAACTCGTACTCTGCTAACAGATTTTATCAATACAATGATCCAATGTAAATGGTTTTATATATATATATATTTTTTTTTTGTTTAATAATAATTATTTTTCAAAATTTAATAATAATTATTGTTCATCTGTTGAACGATATTCGTCAAAACGAGTCCATCAGTATTAAAAAGTCTTTCTACTAATGTATTATTTGGTAGACCGATATTATATTTGATGAATAATTTTTTCAAAAAAGGATGCTTATTTAATATACTGACATCGATATCATCTGAATTTAAATAACGTGCTATCTTCGTATATTACTGTCAATTGTTAGTATAATATATGTAATGGGGACTATAGATTTTCAGTACTGGCAGTGAACTAGCAGTAATATATGAATTAAAACATCAAAATGTAAAAGAAGCGAAAATGTTTCTTTTACATTTCATTATTCCAATTTTCGCCGTCTAGAAGTTTCGTTTACTCTCCCATTCTGTTACTCTCCCATTACATCCGATTTCCGCTCCGATTTTTATATATTTTCATCAGGAATTTGATAATTTGATAATAAGCAAAATAAATTTGGAATGTAAGAAGCAGAATATTTGACACCAATCTATGTTATAAAATAAATTATATTTTATTTGGCACATAGCCTTGCTACGTGTTTACACCGTACACTATCATTTCATTATCAGAAACAAAATACGTCAAAATCATAAATAAATATTATAAAATACAGGAATTACAAATTACTGTTTTATTTCAATTAATATATATATTTATCATATATATATTTAACTCTCTCTTTATAGTATTTAGAATTCAACAAATCTCGCATATTAAATTGTAAATTTAAATATATAATTTACAACAATATCCACTTTTTTGCGGTGCTCCTGATGGAAATAAATTGTTGAAATCGCTGAAATAAATCTATCAAATTAATAGAGATTTCAACGATTTTAGCGATTTATTTTCATCAGGAGCATCGAAAAAAAATGGATATTATTGTGTTTACATCCACAACAATAACTTTGTTACTTTTTTATATAACTTATATAACCTTGATCTTTTATATTGTATAATCGTTAGTTGTAAAAAAAATAATCAGTGCAGATTCTTTAATAATATGCTGTGAGAAAGGAAAAATATAAAAAATTATATAAAACCATCAAATTTTTTCTTTTTTTTTTTCTTTAATTATTCATTTGAATCATATTTAACTTTGGACTTTTTAATTACTTTCTTTATTAACTAAACTTCTAATTCAATTAATTTACATTATGGATTAACTGTATTGTAAATAAATTAAATTTTCAAAGCTGTTAACACTTTAACTAATCAACTTAGTTTAAAAAAAATTAACTTATAACCCTATTAATTACTATTAATGCTTTTGATTGGTTGTTAAGAAGCATTATTGCACCTGACGACGGTGTATTTGCGACTTGTACGTAGATCATACTTGCATCATGACAAGATTTCACTTCTATCATGGAAAACTATAAAGCTGGAAACACAATGAAAAACACAGGTAATAGGAACAGGGAATAAAAGATTTCAACCTATCAGGAAGAGTCCATTCTATTATTCATGGTTTCTGATAAGTTGAAATCTCTTATTCTCTGTTCCTAATGCCTGTGCTTTTTATTGTGTTTCCAGCTTAACTGACAGCGTTTTGCATTTCGCGGCATCGATAATATTGATACATCTGTTTTCATCTACATCCGGAATATTTCAGTAGTGATTTGTTATAAATATTTAAAAATAGCTATAATTATGTTTATGGAATTATGCGTGAAAAATTAGTGCGCGATTGTTATCTATAACTAATAAGTAAATATTGTATTACCTAACCTAATCTAACCTAATCTATACCGAACTAACCGAACACGTGAACTCGGTTGTTCAATGAAGTTGAAATTTGTATTTACATATGTGTCGATAGCTCGGATTAATTCATATAATCTTGAATGAACGTCGCAATTGGGATGGCTCAGCGATTAAGCAACAAGGCAAAGCTGAAATCATTATTGACCGTAACCAGTAGCGCAGTCGCTCTGTTTAGTGGCATTTCTCTCTACCAGGGCAACGAAAAATTTTACAGTGATGTCGCTATACCTTTGGTGCAACTGATAAATCCGGAAATCGCTCATAAATTCTCAGTGATAACTCTGAAATATGGCCTTGTACCAAAACAAAAAACAAATGATCCTATCTTACTCCAAACAACTGTATTAGGTTTGCCATTTAAAAATCCAATTGGTATGGCTGCGGGATTCGATAAACAAGGAGAGGCAGTAGAAGGATTGCACAAGATTGGTTTTGGTTTTGTGGAGATAGGTAAAATTTATACAACAGTATAGACCTAGACTTCAATATTTTTTAAATATAACGAATCTTATCTTACTTACGTAATCTTATCTTATTTTTTTGTAGGTTCTGTGACACCTAAACCTCAATCTGGTAATCCAAAACCCAGAATTTTTAGATTACCAGAAGATAATGCAGTTGTAAATCGATGTGGATTTAACAGTGATGGTCATGATATCATATGGGATCGTCTCAAGAGATTAAAGGAGCATAAAAATTTTGACGGTATTCTTGGAGTGAATTTAGGTAGCAACAAGGAGACAAAAGATGTGATTCAAGATTACATTGATGGCATAAAAAAATTTATGGATGTAGCAGATTATTTTGTAATTAATATTTCTAGTCCTAATACTCCAGGTTTAAGATCTTTGCAAAACAAGAAGAATTTAGAAGAATTATTGACCAGAATAAACGTAGCAAGAGAATCGGTGGGTAGTAAACAGCCATTACTTTTAAAATTGGCTCCAGATCTGTCGAATTCTGAGCGACAAGATGTGGCAGATGTAGTTTTAAGTAAGAAGTCTAGAGTCGATGGTTTAATTTTATGCAATACCACAATTACGCGAACAAATTTGATTAATCCAAACAAGCAAGAAAGTGGAGGCCTCAGTGGTGCACCTCTCACAGATATTTCCACAGCTATGATATCTGACATGTACAAACGAACGCATGGTAGCATCCCAATTATTGGCGTAGGCGGTGTTTTCTCTGGAACTGATGTTTATGTCAAAATAAGAGCTGGTGCTTCGCTGGTGCAACTTTATACCTCGTACATATATCACGGACCACCAGTAGTTGGCAAAATAAAAAAAGAATTATGTGAAATACTTGAAACCAATGGTTTTTCTTCTGTGACTGATGCAATAGGCAAGGATGTTGAGAATAAATAGATGTTTTAACTCTAATATGTTTATATATACATAAATATATATAATACACATTCAATACATTTATGCAAAATCTATTGTAGGTAAATAATATTTTGTTCAATCATTTATATTGTTAATAATTGAATGAGAGTTTTCATTATGTTTGTATTAAATCAACAGTCATGTGTATTGTTTACTTATGTATACTTATTTCGAGCTCACTTCCAGCTCATCATGTATGTAATAAAATTTCTAGAATTATATAATATTCTGTGATATGTATTTATAGAAAATATTTCTATATATTTTAATTTCTCTGTGTCATAAGTCGATAATAATATTTAATATAATATATATA
>NW_011627658.1:20244-34620 GCF_000204515.1 Acromyrmex echinatior | reverse complement strand
TATATATATACACATATATACATAACAAATAATACTAGTAAGAATTTTATATATATACATATATATGTATATGTGGCATACTGTATGTAAACACAATTCTAGATAATTATGACGATTATTTTTGTATATGAAGAAAACAAGATACAAATCATCGATACAAATTACACTGAATTGATTTATTATTGCGATGCAATTAATCTTCATGTCGATTCAAGCTATTTATCATCATTAAATTAATTTCTTTTTCTTTTTATGTTAGATCTCTGGCCTGTGTTACACTTCTCTCATATGCTTGTCATGCACATTGATTATTCAATTGCCACAAACATATTAAATTAATTTATAACTTACAAAGATAAAAGTTTTTTTCAAATTAAATTTATAACAATTATATAAATAAATCCTTGATACACCAAAAATCTTCATATAGTTGATTGAAAAAAGAAAATAAGTAGAGAAAAAAAATCTTTAAATGTGAAAAATTGACTTGCGTTCAGCGGAAACAGCAGTTTCTATTTATATTAAAGTATCTTACAATAGTTCCTAAGTTGCTTTTTTTTTGCTAAATGCAATCATTCTGCTGTATTGGTTCGCCTCCGCAGTTTTAAATTCTCGCGGCTCGTTCGCGCATAATGTCGATCATTGCCGCTGGGTGGCGCCATTATCGCGTGTATCAAAGTTGTGATCGTTGCGATCTACTTCAATGATCAATCTATTTCAGACTCTTTTCCGCAATGCCGTCGTAATCGGAACAGTCAGCTGTTGTGTCGAAGTGAACATCCTTAACCAACAAATTGTGCCGATAGTTGGCCAGTTTTATACGACTCGATTGATTCTCGACGAGCCGTGCTTATCTCGGCGATCGACTAGCCTGCGCTCAACAGCACGGCGAAGGTACGTTTTTCCTCGGCAACGGTAAGCACGCATTGCCCGTCGTGGGAGAGATCAAGTCACGGTCTCTCGGCACCTTTGCATTTGCATCAGCGAATGCCAGTCATTAGGCCACACGAGCCATGAAGCGTGTTCGCGAACGGAGATAAGACGTAGGATTTTTCACGAGCCGCGCCTTATCTCGAGCACCTCTCTCGTTGGAGAGCGAAAAAAAAGGAATAAGCGTATACTCCGTCATCTCGCGGCATTTGCTGACGCACGTTGGCGACGAGTAAACAGAATCATCGAAAGTGCGAGTCTGTCAGCATATTTTTTTTATCATCTTTGTCGCACGTACGTACGCACGTTCGCTCGATCACGCATCAGTAGCAATCATTCGACACGAGAACGCGAGATCCTGAGATTCGAGACAGTCCGCGTGACGGTATTTTGTCGCTGTGATCTCCCGCTGCGTCTTTGATGACAGCTCTCCCGCGATGGACGATACCACGTTTAAATCGTCGCAATAGAGATGTCCAAACGAGCTGCGTCGTGACTAATTCCGATCCGATTGTGCGGCTAATTCCGATTATAACAAATCGTCGAGCAGTAATTTTTTACGAATTAGCGAATTTAAATTTATTGATCCAGCGGAAATTTGTCTTGAACGAATGTGAAAGTATATAAAGTTGGCTTAATTTTGTGATAGCGATTCTGTATTGAAACAAGAAAATACATGGATGACGTCATCGTCGTCGTAAGAGACAACTTTCCCTTTTTGTGAGGTCTCATTTATATTTTATATTAATATTTTAATTTGTATTATTATTTGTCTCGTTCATTTTACATCATTTATTTGTGTTTCGCATTAATCTTTCATATTGTTTGTTCAATGTTTAGTGTTCAAAAAATTTTGATAAATCAAATTGTGAATATATAAATAAATAGTAATTTATTTGTCAATAATATCCAAAATCCAAAATCGGGATATAAGACGTCTTAAAGACATTTCAATAACATTTTTGTAAGCTGAAAGACGTCTTATGTTTCTATCAATATACAATAAATTATCTTTAATTTCAATTCAACTTATATTTTTAACTTTTTTTTTAATTCTTAGAACTAGAAAGAGATAAAAAGTTAGTTAAACCTTAAAGTTAAGATTAAAATTAAACTACATTAGTAGAAATTAAAGATGTCTTATGTCCTGATTTTAGACTCTGTGTTGTCCAAGTATCTTCAGGTCTCCAAGCAGACCTTGCTTTAATGGTCATTCAAGTTTGCTGTCAAGCGTCATTCAATTGTGTAACGTAATACGGTACGAGGAAAATAATCCTTCACTAATGCTTAGCACATGATAATATGCATTTTATATCAGTAGGGCCGGTTTATGAAAGATAACGAGCGTGATACAATCTCGAAAATATGCGTATCACAGAGAGTGAGAGTCTGCAGGGATACGATCTCTCCTTTGCGGACCGTACGTGTCGATTTTAAATATTGCAACACTCATAATTCATGTGTCCTATAGACGTGATGAAATCACTGATGTGCCATCGCGTTTGTGCGTTTGCAATTCAACTTGTATCATTCCTTTCTCGGAGAAAGCGGCGAATCGTTTTGACAAAAACGTGTTAAAAATACCGGATGACCGTGCGCACATATTGTAGCTGGAATAAAAAAAAAACTAGTCTCGGCCACTTTTTCGAAGATATGAAACCGCATTTGCGAGATCAGTTATCACGGATGTAGCAGATAAAATCTGTCAGAATATTCATTTCTATCAATGTAAATTGTAAAAGTTTGATCTCGATTTAATTTACTTTTTATTTTTATCTAATTCTAGAAAAGAACTTAAAAAACTAGTTCTAAGAATTAGAAGTAGAAAATTAATGCGAATAAATTAAATCGAAATTAAAATTAATCTACATTGATACATATATTAGGTGTTGGAATTAATTCGTAGCGTTTTACAAGTGATGGGAAGTACTTTCATTAATGTATTTTTTAATGCTCATGTGAAATAAATAACATTTTTTCATTAAAAAACTCTACGAATTAATTCCAACACCTAATAGAAATGGACATTATAGATTAGATATTTTCCACACACGCCATTTTGTTAACTCACTTGAGTTTTTCGTCTTCGAAGATTAAAAAAATTAATTTAAATTTTAATATGAATATTTAATACGAAAGTATACAACAGAAACTTGTATTGCATATTTTTGTAATATTCACAATAAATATATTATTTTTCAAAAGAATATTATGATTATGTTCAAAATTCCTGTCGGCAAAAGTAATTTCGGCATAATTCGTACAATTTATTCGTGTATATGCATATTTTGCTCAGTTTATTGTATTCGATCATTGGTTTTATTTTTATAACACCTTGATATATACCTATAACCATAACGCGGCCTGAGTATAAATGTTTCTCCAACGTCTCGCGGATGAAGACATGATATTCATTAAGTTCTCAATTATTTCTGCAATGAATCATATGAATGACAACGACAATGAATAAGCGAGATCATTGTTATTGCCGCGGTCACGTATGCAATACCAAGTTTGTGAAGTCTATTCATGCTGTTAATTAATAGATTCGATATTTCGTGTATCATATTTTACGTAATTGTATCTATATAACATACATAAAAAAGAAAACAGCATATTGATCGGTATAATATCTCAACGAAATTTTGTTTGAACAGCTGCGTTTATTTATCGGATGTACGAATTTTAATCTCTATGCAATATAATTTAATCGAAATACGATTTTTACAAATTAATATTATATAATTCAATGCTTTCATAAAAGTTTTATTAATAATTTGATTAATTAATATTTTAAGGTATTATAATTAATTATAATTGTCTATTATGATTTCAGAACGTATCATTCTGAACATTACGAAGCAAATTATGACAACTTTTCTTTCTGGCAATCTGTAACATTTCCCCAATACTTCTCTCAAAATGTTTAAAGAAAACGAAAATGGCGTAGGTGGTTGCAATGGTGCACCACCTCGTCCTCGAAGATTATTTCCCCGATTTTCCCTGCGAAGATTATTGTATTCCAGTCCGCTTATTGGTCGACGCATCGCAAGAACTCCTAGTGCAAGTAATAGGAATGCAAAAGGTAATTTCAAGTTCTATTAATTTGACACACATAATTGAAAGTGAGCATAATTTTTCAAAATAAAAAAACATTTTTACAGCCAAAGATCAAGCAAGCGGCAGAGCAACAGATGTTGAAAAAGGAGAGGCCAGAGTAAGTAACGGTTCGAGTCATTTCCAGTTTCATAATATAGACTTACAGCGTGCTCCTAGCAAAGGTTCTGTGCTTTCTTCTGCAGGAAAGGTATTTATAAAACGAAATAACATTTATACATTTCAAAAAGCTGAGTAAAAATCATTTTTTTATCAATAAGTTTTCATTATTAAATCTTATTTTTATTATTTCAGAGTAATGAAAATGGATTAATGGAATGTCCATTATGTTTGGCCGAATTGCCAGTAGAATTTTTTCCTATTATTCAATCTTGCCATCATCGCAGTTGCTACGATTGTTTTCAACAATATCTGAAAGTGGAAATCTCTGAATCAAGAGTTAATATTGCTTGCCCTGAGTGTTCAGAACCGTTACATCCAAATGGTGAGTATATTACAGGGTGGGCCATCTATTGGTACGTTTTTAAAAATGCGATCAAATGAGCATACATTGATATTTTTTATTAATTTTTTTTTTGTTGTGAAGCTAAAAGTATCCGCGTCAAGAATGAAAAACGATTTCGTTCATGTGGCTCCCTCTACTGGCCTTACAGTATGCCATTCGGTCACCCCAATTATTAATGACATTTTGGACTACCTCGGCGCCAATTTCACTCAAAACAGTCGTAATATTGTTTTTCAAAGCTGGAATTGTCTCACACTTTGGGCCACAGCCTCAATATTCTCGGGTGTGCGCACTGTCCGAGCTCTGGGACCACTTCTGTCATCCACTAACATCCCTTTCTCACGAACTTTCCTCACCAATTTGCGTATAGCTCCTTCGGTGGGTGCTCTATCACGACCCATATTTCTTTTCAAAATTCGTACAGTTTCGGCGACACAGCACTGACTTTGAAAATAAGTTTTTAAAATTTCAAAACGCTCTTCAAGAGAAAACATGTTGTTTCGTGCCGCGGACGGTATGACTAATAAACTGTCAAAATTTCGGGTCTGTAGCTCGTTCGGTGTTGCCATACGACGAAATTCAAAAACGTACCAATAGATGGCCCACCCTGTATAAGTATGCATACAATTACATTGTTCTAACATTTCATATCCTATTTTTTATAAGATTCAAAAGTTCCTATCACTCACAATCTTTCGTGTTACATTTTTGTATAGATATTCGGATGATTTTGAATGATCAAACGCAGTTAGAGAAGTATGAAGATTTTATGGTTCGAAGAGTACTTGCCATAGAGCCTGATGCAAGATGGTGTCCTGCTCCAGATTGTAGTTTTGCTGTAATTGCTAGTGGTTGCGCCTCATGTCCAAAATTACGTTGCGAACGACCAGGCTGCGATTCGTACTTTTGCTATCATTGTAAAGCACGGTGGCATCCTAACCAAACGTGCGATGCTGCTAGAGCGCAACGATCTCAATATTACGAGCGCAGCTCTTCTCTAAGTTTCAGTCAAACTGATTCTCAACACAGTAAGTCTTACGAATTAATATTTATTTAACTAATATCAAATTATACTTAAATTTTGTGATCTGTTTAGGAGATGACATAAAACCGTGTCCCAGATGTCAAGTTCTAATCGTCAAAATGGACGATGGAAGTTGCAACCACATGACTTGTGCAGTTTGCGGTGCTGAATTTTGTTGGCTTTGTATGAAAGAAATTAGTGATCTTCATTATCTTAGGTATTTTGAATAAAGTTATATAAATGCATACAACATCTATATGAATGTATATAACAAATATACTTAAACGTATATAATTCTTCTATTTTATTTATAGTCCTTCTGGCTGTACTTTTTGGGGTAAAAAGCCATGGTCCAGAAAGAAAAAGATTCTTTGGCAACTTGGAACTTTGGTGGGAGCACCAATTGGGATTGGTCTCGTCGCCGGCATAGCATTTCCAGCTATGATTATAGGTTGGTTGTACTATATTAACAGATTATATTGCAACAGCGTAAATATATATATTTACAGTGTAAATATATATAGCATCGAAAAAATGTGTTATTACAAACATTATATATTTTGTGTTTAAGGTATACCGGTATGGGTAGGTCAAAAATTGTATACGAGATATGAGAAGGCCAACAAGCACAAGAGAAATGCCTTTATTGCAGGAGGAGTCACTGCATCAGTAAGTTTATTAAATATTTTTTATAATCATTAAAGTATGTGCTACTTTCAATGTTTGCAAGTTAGTTACTAACGTATCAGATAGTATGGTTGTGTCTAAATATTCGTGATAAGCATTATTTATTCTAAATGTTTTGTTAATATTTTTCGTCTTACGAGAATACTAAAAGTAAATAATTGATCGTGTAAATTCTTTTTGTGACCGAAAGAAAAAAAGAAAAGTGCATCTATATCAATTGCAATAGGAACTTTGTTTACTATTCGTGATAACATCGAAGTATATTTTATCCATATAGTTTATACAGAGAAAATGGATAGTACAATAATTGTATACATAGCATTAACAAAACAGCGCATTCGCTGGAATAATTATCGGAAGAAGTTTATCACGGGATGTATACGGACAAATGGAACGTAATTGTTTTATGTTTTATATGTATATCTCGAAAATACTCTATAACTTTGATATATATCCTATCATTAATCACGGATCTAGCTGATTTCGTCTTAATAATTGTATCACAACTACTTGCATAAATCTTTAACGACTTGGCACAGCGCATTAAAGACGTCTATTAGCAGTTTATATCTGAGCAGAAACCGAATTGAACATTAGAGAAACTTACGTCTATTAAGAAATCAATTTTTTTACGTAGCTTCTTCCAGGAAATTTGCTTTCGATTTTATCTTACTTTTGAGACTTTCATCAAATTGCAAGTGACTTTTGCATGAATAGTCATTAAAATATTACAGCTTTTAAGGAATAATAGTTGATAGGTTGTCAAAGCTTACATTAATATATAACTAAGACATCTATCGTATCCTCTAAGCATATCGATCTTGACTCATCTTGTCCCGCTCGTTTTACAATTAGTATCTTGTCGAAACTAGACAAAATCGAGTAGTTTTTAATGTCTATATTTTTTCGACATGTTTTCTTTACAACTATCTTCTTCGGTGCTGGCATTCATGTTGCTAGCTTAAGCTTCTTTTAGGTTGAAAACACAAAAATTGCGTCTTTAAACTACAAACGGGCTATCTATTGCTTCACATGAAATTTCGCTTAGAGTCAGCCTTGACAGAAATATTAATTCTTCGGTATATACGCTAACCGTGGCAGCGGTGATTAAGAGTCAGTTTCGTTTGTCGCGATAATGGCTTCGTCTGTTAGTACGCCATCGTTATATAGATCTTCGAGAACGTCAATCAGTCGTTGCTCCGTGCGGGGATCACCGAGTGCGACGTCCACCGATCCTATGCAAAGTAAAAGTGCCAATAGTTGGGACTTTCTATAGTCCTTATCGAGATCCTTTCTGGTGTAACCTAAATCCTTGACGATATTTAGGCCAAGACGTAAGCACGTCCAGTTCAGCTTGTCCCAATACTTATCCAAAAGCGTTTTAGTGTACTTGCGCCGTAATTCGGTAGGCACTGAACTCACCAACAACAATGCGACATCGTTCGTCGGTCGGCTATAAGTGACCATCTGCCAGTCAAGAATGCGACATTCCGGAGGTCTGTTATTCGTGAAAAGTAAATTATTGCTCCAAAAGTCTGTGTGAGTTATCAATGCCAACGGACCTTCCGGAGCGAGAAGAGCCGAAATAATATCTTTAGTGCGAGGTCGTAGAACTAGCAGAGTTTTGAGAATCGTCTCCAATCCTGGTCTACTCTTCAGGAAGCGCGCCAGCTGCGGTAAACCGCGTTCTACCAGTTGCTGATACGAATCCGTTGCTTTTGCCGTTTGGAATAGAAACGGATAACGCTCGGATAGAGATTGTCCGTCTATGACCTTCATCGACAGGGAATGGGCATGTATCCGGGCGATGGCGTCTAACGCTGCCATCGCTTGGTCTAAAGTTAATCCTCTCGAGAATTCAACGCTGTTATAATTTTCGCTTAAGTCGCTCAATACTAGCATTGATTCCGGTGGCACTGGGCTGTCGTCGGTTCCGCCTGCAGGGCTATAATGAGCGTGGTAGCATTTTGGAACTGGTAGTATGATGCGGTTTTCATATTCATCTTCATTATTCTTCGCTATCTGTCTTTTATAGAATTCCCGTAAATCTGGCATCACCTAGTATACAAATGCATAAAAAATCGTCAAACAAGAAAAAATTTCAAATCTCAATTTCAATCTTATTTCGATTACCTATCGCCTTACCTGCGTATAAAATTTAATTTCTCGGAGATCGAATTGGCCTTCTGTAACGAAAAAGCGGCTAAATGGATCCTTGGGGAGTTGCTTTATGATCAAGGAATCTTTGCATTTATCAGTCGGCTTGTTTGTTATAGTTGTAAGTGCTGCTAAATATTTTACCGTGACGCTGGTGATAGCGCTCAGCACACTTTCGCTCGTCGTGCATCCAGAATTTACGTTAAATTCCACAACTTTAACCTAAATAAATCATTCAATGTTTGAATCAGACGTTAATTATCGTACATATATCTAACGTGAGCATTAATATAAATCTCTATTTCACTTGTTTACATGACTAACCGCTTTGCCCTTGTAGTATTTTGATAATATACTTTCGAGCCACTCCTTCCGGACCTCCCAATCCGAGACAATTTGTTCTTCCCCGCAGGAAGTGTCGGTCTCGTCGTCCAAGTCGGACATGACTTCTTCTGATTTGTTCTTCAGCAACCCTCCTCTTTTCCTCTATCTCTCTCTTCGTCAATATCCTACTAGCGCGACTAGGTGATGCTTCTGACGATCCTCTCGCTTGGCGCACAACTATCTGACTTCAGTCGGTTAACAAAGCATGTGTTCCGTCAAATGACGATGCGCCCCACCGATATACAGCGGACGATGTTACGTAGTTAAATTATCGCACGTACACACGCGCGACGTGCACGCACACGCGTATACACGTTAATTATTAACGATGCGTACGTGTGTTCGCTACCGTGAAATCACCGTCGCTGAATGAGCCTCGTTACGTGCCGCTGCCTCTTCCCGGTTACGTCCACCGATTCTGCGCCGATTTGGAGTGGACCGTAGTTGGCGTAGTTCGATGCCCCAGCATGGGCGGAGAGAATAATTGTCTTTTTATTTTAATCGACACGCCCTTGGAGCACCAACCGATCAGTCTTCTTCCTTTATCTAGGCGCACCAAGCGCGCATTATTATTCTTAATTGCCACGGAGCGACGTGGACCTCAGTACTGACCAATGCAACGCATGTTCCATTATCGCCTACCTTGGGCTTGGTACTCTGCCGCCAATGCAGGGTGGGGCGAGGAAGATATCACGACTCGTGCGCATGTCTACTCCCGACTCACGATCAATATTCTTCCTTCTGCTCCTCCCCAGAGGCGTGCAAAAAGAATTAGGCGCCCGCGTGCAAAAATAATTTTGCCGCCCCAAAAGTGTGCACATATAATTATCTGTACCTAGAGATCCTTGACTTATTAAAAATAATTATTAAAAAAAGACAAGAAAGGAAGATTATGCAAGATATATGTTAAAATATTGGACAATTGTTGAATTTAGGAGCCTCATCTCCGATCTTGATAAAATTAGTCTCATTCAACACGTTTTTGTATGAAATGAAGGAATCTGGCAAAAAAGTGTCGCTCTGTCCCGCGAAGAGCCGAGATATTAATTGTAAAGTTGACAGATAGGTTAGGAAATCTGTCACATCAATGGCATACAGAGTTATATAAATTCTCTGCTTTAGAAACACAAATTTACTGCTTTAAAAACGCAAATTCACTGCTTCGTGAAGCCTCTTTGCTAACCCTCTATGCCATTGATGTGACAGATTTCCTAACTTGAATATCTGTCAACTTTAGTATCGAATCAGACTAATTTTATCAAGATCGGAGGTGAGGCCTCTAAACTCAACAATTACCAAATATTGAGTTACACAAAAGTTCGTAGCGCTACTTCATTTCTATCACATCTTTATAAGTTTAAAAAAAAATTGGCAATTTTACCCTTCGTATAATGAACAAGTTTTTTAATGAACTTTAAGAATCTATTTTTTAAACTGCGGTATGATGATTTTTAACGGAATCGTCAACGAAGTGCTCCCTTTATTTAACCTGCGATAATTCACAGTAATAAAAGCGCAGTAAAAATCTTAGGAACATTTTTAAAAACCATTTTGTAGGCAGAAAACTTTAAGCTTTCACATTAGACAATTGAAAATTTGTTTAAGTTTTTTTTTGGGACACGTGACAGGCCCACAAAGTGAGAAAAAAAAATTCCCATATTATTCAGCTCGTAGTTTTCTATATGCAAAAATGATCAAACTCACAGAAACTCAAAAGATACAGCGATAAAAAACATTTTAAAACCCCTTTTTTAAATGTAAATTTTTTTCATTTTTAAGGTTTTAGCAACACTTGAATTTTGATGTTTGTAGCGCTATAAGCTTTTTTTCTAATGCAATAGGTAAGAATGAGGAAGACAATTTTAATGAAAACTGCTAATACTTAAGAAGCTGTGACTCCATTGCATTTGTAGTAGGTTCAAGTATAATGAGTCTTCGACCGCCTCTCTGCAGGCTTTAACACCGTCTGTGCGCTATGCACGCATTGCACGCTTACTAGGCACGCCCCTGCTCCTCCCTACCTGTTTGTGCACGCATTCAGATTTCTTAGATTTGTTTTTTATTACTGCATTGAACTGCACTAGAGCTTTCCTTCTCACTTTTGCCAAATTTCAAACATATATTTTATTTTAAATGCATACAAAAAGGACCGATTAACAACGCTCGTGAATATCATTTATCTTTATTTAACATTTAATAAGCAACAAAGATGAAATGATTTTTAATAAAGATTCTCTAATAAGAGTCTAGATGTGTGATTAGAGCAAGTTTTTATTAGTGTCTGCCATTTTCCAGCAACTCCTAAGGGAAAAAGAGAGAGAGAAAGAGAGAGGAGAAAGAGATAGAGCAGAAAGAGAAAGAAATAATTAATGTAGTTCTCTCTCGCGTAATTTTGCTGAAACTAGAGACCCTGCACACACACACACAAAATGCGATTCGTATCTAGGAAGTCGGTTGTATCTTAAATGAAAATGATAAAATTGATCAAATTCTCTAAATGTTGACCAATAAAATTATAAATATTCTTGTGACTTTTTGTTCACTTTTATAATTTTTATCTCGTTTCGATATACACAATCGATAGGCAGACTCTTAGAGGATTTCTAATTTTTAACCGTTGTAAGTGTGAATCGGATCTAACTCAGTCTAACTCAGTCAGCCCTGTGTAAAGAAACAGACCTCTTCCATCTTCGGCCGTATGCCGACTCCGTTCCCGAAGTCTAGCAGGAAATCTGAAAATTGGAGCGCGATAATGCACCTCCGACAGCTCCTAAATTCATTGCTCTACGTTGATGGCTGTGCGAGCTAGTACGATGTGCCGTATTTCATTTCCTTCTAAGATTGCGGGACAAGCGAAATCGTTCCAAGCATGGAAACGTAGCACGCTGATAAATGTGTAGTAAAAAATGTAAAATCTCTTGAGACTCGAGAAGCGCTTGAATATTGTTCTGGATAAGATAAAAAAACCAGCTATCGCTTTGAGATATAAGTGAAACAGGATATTACATTAACGGAAATGATTAATTTAAATTGATTATCTCTGTTTATCGAAAACATCATTTATTTGGCTTTACCGAGCGACGTGAGCATTAAACTTTCATTATCGGAATTCTTTATAACTCTATGTAGCTACATTGTGACCTTCGATATGTATCCGAGACTGTTCCTATTTATATTAACAAGTGTCGGACGTGGCATTATTTAAAGCAAGGAGTAGCCCTAAAGACGCCAATAACATGCACACTTTGTTATCCTAGTAAGCGATGTGGATAACATTTTTTTAACAAAGGCGTTTATTAATTTATCGTCATGACTCTTACAGGTCTTAGTATCACCAGTGTTAGCAGGATTAGCCGTGGGTATTGGTGTGCCCATTTTGCTATTCTACGTGTATGGCGTGGTTCCAGTATCCCTCTGCCGAAGCGGAGGTTGTGGCGTCTCTACGAGCGGCACCGGAGTGCGATTTGAATTTGATGACGAGAATGAGCTGATGGGGGCTCTAGGCGTCCGTAATGGAGGAGGTAAATATGATGCATTTGTGCCATGCACGTTCCACTCGATTAAATCCATCTTATCCACGTGTGTGCCGCGGCTATTCATACCCCCTTATCGAGGTCGGATTATCGCGATCGAAACCCCTATTACAAAACCGTCATATTACAGATGCGGCATCAATAGACGTCGCAAGTCATCGCGGTGGTAATCCATCGATAGGGGAGGCCTCCCTTTCATTGGGTAGTGGAAGTCAGTTGGAGAAATTAGGCCGGGAAAATGATCGCGAAAGCGCTAGCAATGTGGCTCTTGCTGGTACGAGCCTCGCGGGAAGTATAGCCTCCAGTGTGCTACCTGGAGGTCAAAGGTATTAGTATTCGTTTTTCATTTGTTAAATTGAATAATGCGTTTTTCACTAATATGTTCGATTACATGTGCACGCAGATTGGAAGTACAGGCTGACGTTACATCTACTCAACGTTTCAGTTTATGTAGTGAGACGGCCTCCGCGGCTACTAGTTTGTCTGAAAAGTCTGTAAATGCTTCTATCGCTTTAGACGATGGTGCGGCCTCCACGAGAGCTTTGGCAGGTTCCGTTCTTAACTTCAAGGTATTTAATCCTGATAAATATTAAATAGGAAATTTTTTGTTTTAATATTAAAATGTCCGATTGATTGATCTGATTGATTGTCTGATTGAAAAAGTATCAAAATAATTTTTAAATCCCATTATTTTTATTATTGTCTTTTATATAGATGGATGGTAGTTCACTCAGTGGTGGCAGAAGCACAGAAGGAGAACAGGCAGCTAGTTCTGCTAACGGTGGTCACATGGACTCCGCTGGACAAGCTACTTCTTTGAGCTCGCTAGAAGAAGTGGCACCTGGTTTAGCAAAACGTATCCGTCGTAAACTTACATTTGACCGTCAATGCAGTGATTCCAGTAGTTGGACTATGTGCGGAGAGGATGGCGGTTCGGAACGTGTACGATTTGACGATCATGTCAGCGTAATCGAAGCTGATCAAGAGAGGATAGTGGGTAGCAAATTGGAAGGTTGCGCAGTAAATAATCGCTCAGCAGGAGGGCGGAAGCGAAACAAGGATTCAGAGATAGAAATGGAGGTTCAAAAGACATCTAAGTACGAATCGCAACTAAATGTTAAATGACGAATAAAAGCGAAATTATTGCGATAATATTGTTTGTTTAGGAGTTCGAATGGTGAATTAAATGCTGAGAGTCCTGTGGACGATACTTCGCGGGAACGCGTCAACGTAGCCACTTTGAGAAATGTATTTTTTCACGCTTCAGCGGTATCTACGGATCGCGAGAAACGATTGTCTGTTATAGAGGAACCAATGCCGACCGTGTCGCAGATTTCTGGTAATCAGATTTTTGTGCCTCCACATGACGAGTGTCAAAGCCCTACTAGTACGGACGAGAGCTTACAATGCTAAACAAAATTAAGACTGAATGTTATGGACGTCATGGTATGTTTGTGTCTCTCAAACGGTCACAATGTATGTATAGATGCATATATACATATTCTTGAGTGTGTATATATGTATTAAATTACATAACTATAATAACGTAAGTATAAACGCGAAAATTGTACATACTTACATATGCAACACGCAGTATAGTTCAAATCTTACATGTGAAAAAAAAATGTGGTAAAACAATTTTACTGTGCATTTGCGCTGTGATTATGCATATACTAGAAATTTGTGAATATTTACGCACATACATAAAACAAATGTGTACTGGCCTCCAATTCGTTATAAACGATGAAAAAAGGTTAATGAAATTTTCTTTTGCCAATATTTTGTGACTAAATATCGTTATTATATATATAACAGATAAAATAATCTTATATTATAACTTATATCTAAATTATTCGTCAGCTTCCAAAATCCGGTTTGTAACGAACAGGTGGACAATACAAAATTAAGAAAAAATTACAATGAAAGTTAATACCGCGAATTGTCGTTGCATTTTATAAATCGAAAACTGCTCATTACATCTTTAAGTATTACGCGTTCTCGCTTAATGTAATCGGTCTATATATATATATATATATATA
>NW_011627658.1:1995-20149 GCF_000204515.1 Acromyrmex echinatior | reverse complement strand
ATATATATATACACACATACAATTATATTTTCCAATATGTATGTATAGAATCTATTATGAATTTATTTAAAAATTATTCTGTAAATTTGTTTAATTTAACAAAATAACAATTGTGGTTTTATATTATTTTTGCATTTGTCAGTTCGTATGAAACAATTGACCATCGATACTAATGTGATTAAATAATTTTAAAAAGTCTACACTGGAAGTAGTGCTTTATCAATTAGTTTCTTTTTTTGTAATTTTTTATCTATAATTCTGTAAGGGATTTAAATATGCATGCATATTAGTTTTATAAAAAGAATTTTGTTCAAAAGTATTATAGCCATTTTGATTCTAAATGTTTTACTCTTTTATAAAATAAAGAATAATATAAAATGTATTAATCGGTAGTTTTACAAAAAAATTACTTTGTATACACATAAGTAGAAAAAAAAATCGAATTTTGAACAATAAACTGCCGCATCTTCTTTATATATGTGCAAACAGTTATATTTAAACAAAATTTACATAAACGTATCTATTCAAAATCATTAATACATTTGGAAGCATATGGAAGAAGTAGCAAAATAAATATACTTTTAATGCTTACGTTAATTATTGATTTAAAAAAATTAAATAATCAAGTTCTTATTTTTTTAAATATAAGTATATCTTACAATATATTACAAATTCTTATTTCGAAATATAAATATTGATTCTTAATCTATTTATGCTCTTATAAAAATTAGCCTAACCCGCACAAATGATATGATTTCATATTCAATTGTGAATAATTGTATAGTTTCTAGATGCTATTTTTTGTAAATATATAATACATGCAATATGTTTCCTAATTATATATCATAGTATTTGCTATATATTTTTATCATTCAACAGAAATTTTGTTTTTATTAAATTGAAATAATTGAAATATGTGATGTGATAGCATATATACTGAAAGTTCGTAATAGCGCGTGATTCGGGGGTCTAATTGTCTGAATGTTATAAGGATATTGTCCCTACTTCACTCTAAAATTTAAGATTTTAGACTACTACTCCCCATCATGTTACTTATAG
Organism: Acromyrmex echinatior; assembly: GCF_000204515.1. The sequence continues at coordinate 19,090 of NW_011627658.1, read as the reverse complement.
CGCGGAAAGGATTTTTCGCACTATTTCGAGGTTCGCTATTACGAGGTTCCAGAGTGTATAATTATAGTAATAATGATTACTTAAGATGCTAAAATATCTGACTCTTCGAATGCCTATTGCACTACCTTTATTATACAAAAAAAAAACGTAAATATTAATTAGAATTATTACTTAGTAAGTTTAGAATACTGGCGTCTACAAATAATATATGAGTCTTGTATTAATTTAATTAATTTGCCTGTACTTGCCTGTAATTAATACTGTACAGCACAGAAATATCTTTTAAATATGCACTATTATTATCATTTTACATGTTACTGTAACAAGTGTATATATTTCTCTGGAAAGTAAAATAAATTGCTGTAAGAAACTAAAACTAAGACAAGACTGTTTGAAATTACAACTCTGCAAACTGTGCATATAACTTAATATTGAAATATATATGCGCAATATTTTGTCATTTATATTTGATAATAATAGAAGCTCTTGAATATTTACAACAAATGTTACATATTAGGTGTTGGAATTAATTCGTAGCGTTTTTTAATGAAAGAATGTTATTTATTTCACATGAGCATTAAAAAATACATTAATGAAAGTACTTCCCATCACTTGTAAAACGCTACGAATTAATTCCAACACCTAATATATATTTGGTATTATCTATTTATTATTTAAAAAGTTTAACTCGTTTCTTATGTAGTATAAAAATTTTATATTTTTTTTGTTATTATCTACAACGAACGACTTAGAAATAGAGGAGATTTTTTAAATAGTTCATCCACCTTCATTTTGAATAATTCACTTTGTATAGGTTCATTTAATTGACAGAGTGGATTTTTTACTACATATTCCAAGTAGACCTAAAATAAAAAATATGCGATTACACAGCATACATACACCTGTACTTCTATTAAAAGAAACAGGTATATGGTTTTACTTCTCTGTACAATTGCTGTAACAATTCTCTGGCATTCTGACTTGCATTATCAGTATTCAAAACAAATTTGAGACCCGATGGCGTTTCGAAGTAGTGAAGCGTATATTTGCTCGTCTTGTAATACAGAAACCCCTCCTTGGGATCTAACGGTGAGATTTTACTTACAAATGATTTTATGGAAAACAGCATCCCATACATTAATTTTGCCTCCTAAATTATATATACATTTCTGATAATTTTGTTTGATCATATAATCAATACATGCAATTTTATTTTTTACATTTACATCTCTCTTTCTTTCATAATTAGTTTGCTTTAAAATAGCTTAATACAACAACAAATTAATCACTATATATTATAATATATAGCTTGTTCAATTCAAAGTGTAGCTAGGTTTCAATTTTTTAACTTTACTTCTAAATAGCTATCGATTTTTTTTTAATTATCATCACAAAAGTATATATATGGATGAGGGTGCGTTCCGAGTTCCGCATGAAGCGCATGATGCATCATTTGTCCTTATTATTTACATATTAATAAAAAAGGATAAAACAATCGTGTGTTTCATGTGTAACTCAAAACGCACCCTTAATATGATTGTAAATGTAATATATATATATAAAAAATGTCAAAAAATATTTGACATCTTATTAAAAGTTTTAGCTTATAAATTTATTTTTGACTTTTGCTGCAAATTAGCCTTCGTTTCAAGAACTCTTTACACTTATATATAGTAATTACCATTGCTGGTAATCAATCAATGCAAGTAAAAGGATTGTAGATAAATAAAATAAGTACATATTTTTAATCAAAGTTGATTAGTATCTGTAATGTATCTCTCAAGCTCGAATCCGTGTTTGCTAAGCCCAAACGATTGTATAGATTATTCCAAAAATTAATCTATCGCAACGTTGTTGTCATACCAGATTAGTTTTTCTAATCGACATGCAACGACTGTATAAACAACTACATTACCTCCTCTTTTGTTATCCCCGACTTATTTAACCTGTTCCACTCAGCGTAATACAGCAATGTGCCGGTTTTTGAAAAAATATACAAGTTGTGAATTGTCATAATGCTAGCACGTTGTCTTTCTTTCGTTTTACACCTTTGACTCTGCTAGTAGACCTTGCAATAATTGTTTTGATGTTTCCACGACGTTCAACACAACTGGACACAGCTGACTGCTCTGTATATATTCGTCACCTGGTGTTGAAGCGATCAAACTCCGCGCACAGGAAAATCGTCGATAATACTGGATTATACATTTATCTAATTGTAATAATATAGATAGCATGAACCCAGCGCATAATGCGAAATATTTGAAACAAAAATATAAAAAAATAAAAATATAAGAAAAATGTTTAATTAAAAAATTTTACACAATTCTCAATTAATATATAGATCTGAAGACACTGGCAGTGTCTCGGCGCTAAGCTACGCGCAGCGGTATTAATTACCGCTGTTTTAATTTATATAATTTGTTTGTATTTTGCGAGGTATGACTGTTTTATGTAATATTTATCATCACATAAATTCATACTTATAATGTAAGTAACATATTATAATTTTTACACAATTTTTGCACAATATTTCCATCATTCATAATAAAAATTTTATATATATGAAAAAATTTTACAAACATGAAAAAGAATTCTTTTGATATAATTCACAAGTCATTCAATGTTATAAAAGATCGTGCACCTTAATTGTTTCTATGACAACGAAACTAAAGATTTGATATATATTTTCGTATCTCTCGCAATCGATCTCCGCTTATCTTCACACTTTCAGTCACATGTTGAAGCACACTTTGTCAGTGATAAATCAATAAAGCAAAAACGACAAAACAGATTATTCAAAAATGTAAGCCAAAACTATGCATAAATGCTCCTGTCGATTGTATTATTTATTCCAAATCGTAAATGGCATACCTGCGCGAAGTTCCCACTTTCGAAAAATTAGATTTTATCTTGAAGAAAAATCAATATGTCCTTCCATAATGAAATTGATGGTAACAGACGATGTCCTAGCACTGGTTGCTGTGGTTAGTATGTATTGAATAACTTAAAAACAATGATAACAATTTCAGGTTCTGAAGTTAAAATAACCATATTTTTTATATGTATACGTAATTAAATATTTGATTATCTTTTATCATTTTTCATTAATATTCATAAAATTTGATATTTATCATCATTTACAAGCAGGAATATTATAATAGCTTTCATTAATAGTCACTGTATAATACGAATTTAATTACATTTTACCGAATTATTTTATGAAGAATTATAATTTTTAATTATCATAAAAAGTCATTAATCACTATAATGAATATAAAAGTATGTAAGGAATAAATGTATTTATGATGATAACAAAAATGAATAATGTTATTCGAAAACATGCAGTTTGCACAAGAAAAATACTCTTTAAAGAGATTTATTTTATAACTGAATAAACGTATACATTTCTTTTTGCAACAACAAAATATTGAGATCCTAAAAATTCACATTGAAAGTGTTTTTCTTCCTTTAATATCTCTTCATTCATATATGTCAACTCATATATGTTTCAAGAATGCAATGGCTTTTAGCTTGCATATTGTGATACAGGAAACAATTGTGCATCAGGCGAAAGCAATTGTAAGGCGAGCATATCTTCGTGTAATTGCCAAAGTAACGTAGGATGCCTGAATCACCGTTGTAGCGGTTTGCGACCCACCGGAACTGCCGCGACGGGCGCATGTCCCGGACCATGTCAGTGCGTCGAGGAGGAAATTTGGAATAGTAACGTGCCACCTAAATCGAATTACCGATGGTTGAATAACTTCGCTGAGCTTCGCCGTCAATGGAGCGACCATGGTCGTCAGCAGGCATACAAGTGCCGCTGCAGCCGACCATGGTAAATAACAAGGATTTAGCAATATTGATGTCTCAGGCGCGAATGAAGTCGATGTAATGCGTGACACGATGATGAAAAGAATAATAGTTCTGTATTAGTCTAGAACATTTGCTCATTTTTCTTATTTCCAAATAACAGTGGCATTGATTACTTTTATTTTAAAGTATTTCAATAGTCCGTATTAATAATGCTAATGATAAATAAATTTTATAGGTAATTGAAGTTATTAAGCGTTGAACTATACCTTCAATAATCATTAAGCAATCCAATTTGTGAAAAGCTAACAAAGAAAATTTTAAAAAATTCTGATTGAACTACTCTTGGTAGTCAGTATTATGACAAAGAGTATGATAAGTGGTTTCAATTTTTTAAATGTAACTTTACGTTATTATATATTATATTTCATTTAAGTTTTATAAAAAGATACATGCATATTGAACTATATATTGCATAGTATTCTAAAATTGAATTTGACAGTGTGCTTATTTTTTCTTTCCCTTTAAGTTAATAATTAGATTATTTGTAACAAGATAATCAAGGCTTTAAAGAAAAATCTAAAAAATAATAAATAAAATGCCAATTTGAGTTAACACTGGTTATTAGTGTGTATTTTATACCATCTATTCAAAGTGAATAGTGAAACGTACGTTTCGAGGTCAAGGTCCTCTTCAGTACAAAAAAATTTACTTAAACTATTAATAATAAATTACATGATAGCGCATATGAGTATAAACTATTAATGTATAAAATACAAAAAATTATGGTGATGATATCCGAGTTAATCTTGGTCATCAAATTATTAAGTTTTACTATTCACTTTGAATAAATGATATAAAATACACATTAATAACCAATTGGTTCAAATTGGCATTTTATTAATTATTTTTTTAGATTATTTGTGTTTACAAAAATTTAAATTACAAATATTTTATTATAAAAAATGTAAAATGTATAAAGAATGTTATGTTACATTAATTAAACTTAATTTGTTTATACGTAAAATTTACGTATCTATAGCAGTATATTGTATTATTCAATAGTAATAGCTTTCTAGAGTTAAAGAACATTGTAAAATTTAGTAGCTTTCGCTTCCGGTTGTTTTTGGTGCGTAAGAAAAATGTTGCTCGTGTGCGACATCGCAATGTTTCAGAGTAAACTTATTGACCGTTTGCAGGAAAGTGGAGTTAGTGCTTATCTCTGTTTTCGTGAAAGCACTGTCTATTTGTAGTGTCGCTATTTCTTTCTTCTTTATTTTTTTTTATAGAAAGAATTCTCAAATGAATATGAACGCTAAGAGAATATTTCCCTTCAAAGATTTGAAGAAGATATTGAAAGAATTATTGAATTTCCTTATTTTGCACCGTATTGCATTTTGTTCGCAGCAGAACTGTCGCTTCATCCCGACCGTGTCTTTCACCAACGGCTCCATGTTCCGGTACTACATCGGACTGTCAGGTACACACCAAGGTGGATTCCTCGTTGAGATACCCTTTAAAATGCGCTTGAGATTCCTTTGAGGTAGTAAATTTTGCATGTTTTTACTGTGATGAAAAATAGAAGTAAATATTAGCGCGAAGAAAACAACTAACTAAGATTTACTTAATTTCGCCATTCAGTTTAAGATTGCTTAATATAATATTAATAATATAATATTAATATTGTAACATATATATTTTTTTAACCTGTAATACTAATACTAATTCTAATATTAATAATAACATCAATATAATTATATTTCAGTAAAATATTAGAACATATCCATTTGTCTTGTGAATTCAAATTTATGTTACTATATAATTATGACCAACTTATGGAATAGCAGGGTTAGAAGTGGTTAAGAAATGCAGAGTGAACAATGCAAGGCGCGGATATGTTTCTGACATCCTGTGTACACTTTAATTAAATTTGATGGGAAGACTGCAAGGATTTAATTCAGGCGCGGTTGGTTCGCGTACTCGATTTATGTAAATTAGCATAGTATAGTTAGAAGTAGGTAGCGAACGTTTCAAAGTTTCTTAATTATTCAGTAAAATCCGTAAAGTTGGCCAAACTAATTTGTATACAGACTTTAATGGCTTAGTAATTGGAACGTTTAAAATGTTAAACGATTAAAATGCAACCTTAACTCAGCTGCTGTAACTTTAATATGCATGGTCATTATGTCTATTACATTTATCATTACGTAATTTGAAAAGATATCATCGTGATTACATTGCGATTTTTACAAACGAACAGCATTTTAAGACGATGATTCCGGCGAACTGCGGTTCGAGCGATAAGTCGTGCCTCGCTTTGTAACTGTCGTCTAAGATTCTTCTATCTTCGACAGAAATGCTGTGGGAGCCGTCGTTTAGCGGGTGGAGCAAGCAAATCGGAAATGGTACCAGCAGATAAATCGTCATCACCCAAACCTCTGAAACGGGAAGCAGGCGGTGGTTGCTCACCGCCAAGCTGTAGCTACTCATCGACCCACTATAATTCTCCTAACGTGGATTGCTCATCGATCGCTTCGTCTTGCTGCTCTTCGCAATGCAGATATCCTTCGTCACATCGGACATCCGATTGTCAGTCCTGTGCCCTGAAATCCATCTTAAAAAAGCGCAATTGTTGCCAGTCTAATACGAGTAGTTACTGCCTGTGCCAACCGATGCCACGCAGCTGTAATTGCCCGCCACCAATTCATGTGGACGCACGTGCTACTCACGAGTGTTCCTGCGATTGTCCATCCAGCCCGGAATGCGCCTGTCCACCTAGCGAACGAAGATTCCCAAAAGTGATGATTAAATGTCCCAACGCGCGTCTCTGCTGTCCATCTCCTCGATTACCACCCTGCCCCAAGTATCATTGCTCGTGTCAACCAAGATGTCTACCACCATCCTGCAATCCATGCACATCTTTCAAGTGTCAACGATCCATTTCAACCAAGGATTCTTGCCAACCTAACTCACCATGTCCATCCTGCCGACCAATTTCGATCACTTCGTCTTGTCATCCTCCGATGCCTTGCAGAGAATTGACCTTTTGCACTGAGCGTAACGATCGACTCTCTTCGCCCTGTACAGGTCAGTCTTGGCGTGAGATCATTAGCGATAAAAACTCGAAAAGTAACATCTGTAATGAACAAAATGACGATAAGGCACGAAAAACATGTGTTAAAAAAGATAGTAACTATTGTTATTGCGTGACGGATTGCGCTGGATCCGAGGATGAGTCCAAATATGCTGATCAAAGTCGCGATTTAATATTAGACGAGGAATCTATACAAAATTCAACGTCAAAAACATTTATTAATTTAACGGATACCACAAATCCTTCGAAGTCTGTCGATCCTGGCTCGTGTGATGTGCCGGAGCAAAGGGATGAGATCGCTTTTGAAAATACAACAAAGGCTTTTGAAGCATGTACCACTGAAAAATCTTCGAAGGATTCATGGTACACTCCATGTACTCCATGTCATATTCCATCCAACAATGATACAAAGTCCGATTGTGTATTCCGCAAGGAATGTCCGGCCGCTGGCGGAAACGTGTCTAGGAATCCTGTTTTGGCAAGATTATTGAGTCGCATTAAATCATTTAATCGGGTAAGAGATTTATCAACTCCAAATAAAACGCTGTTTCGACAACAACATAGAGTTACTTTTTGCAATGTTCCGCGAGCGCGTGTCAGATTGTTGGCGGATGCTTCAATAAGCAAAAGCAATCCGACAACCACATCGACACATGGAATCGACAGACGACGCAGGAATGGTGGATCTTTGAAAGAAGATACTAGCTTACAACGAGAAAATTGAGTAATGCTATTGAATGCGTTTTAAAATTGCGATCTTCTACTATTCGCGACGATTTAATCTTCTTTACCTAAGTCGTATAGGAATGTTGCCAGTTTTATCACTTTATAAATCAAGACTGCTCGCTTCTGTTATATTTTAAAATGACTAGCGATAGGAACAATAGGAATATGAATAAAATTCCGAGGGAATATTTATCTGTAAGATATTTCTGCTATTAATACAGAAAATTAATTATTAATACGTTTAAGAAAGAAAAGAGAGAATATTTTTAAAAAATCTAAACATTTTCAAAAATCGAATTAGTATTTTAATATCAGTAGCTCTCTTTCTTTAAATTTAAAAATAAATTTCTTGTTCAAAATGATATTTTACAAAAATACGTTAAAAATGATTTTAATGCTTTATGCGAATATATCTAATGTCTAATATTTTATATTTTACACAAATTTACTTATGTGATTCATAAAAAAAAATGGGATTAAATATCACTATAAAATTACAAGTCTTCTTAATTTCATCGATTTCAAAAAACGTATTCATTTTAAATCCACAAAAAATAAATTTATATAAAAAAATTTGTGTTCAAAAATTTTGAGAAACTTAGGAAATCTGTTTTGTTACTTTAATTATGTGCAATGCGTGAGAGACTGATATTTACTGTACCTTATGTTGTAACCAAAGGACCAATGTGTCACGTGATGTGGTGCATCCAGTAGGTGTCAGCTGTACGTCGGAGGAAACATCGATAGCATACGAAAAGAAAAACGAAAGGAAGGCATGCTGTGATGTGTTTTCTAATCTTGGTGGCATCGGCTATTCGACTCTTATTCCGAGCCCGTTGGCATTAATATCCTTCGTGCTGCTGATTCTTATAGCTGTTATCTGGTCCTCCGGTTCAACCTTTTATCGTCGTTACTTATTACGCAAGAGAGTCTGCTGGAAATATCTGAGCTTATAATTACACAATGTATCCTTGTACGTGCGATTAAACGAGACGAAATGAAAAATAAAAAAATTTAATTTTCTCTAATAATAAATAAAAATTTTAATTTTCATCAAAATGCATAAGTAGATATGTAAGCGGACACTTATACTGAAAATTTGCAATCAAAGTTAGCATGAAATATAAATTTGATCAATAGCCTATAAGCTACGCATTGTTATCAAATATAAAGTTCATGACACAATAAAAATACTCGTAAAATGTAAAACAATGTATAACGATAAATAAATGATTTATCAACGTACCAAACCACGAAGAAGAGAATATTAATTTTTTTATTTTATTGTATAATATTTTTTCTGCGATTTAAATCTATAAAATACGTATAATTCTTATTAAATGACGAGAATGTATTGTATATAACGATTACTTTGCGGGACTTTTTTTAATATATGTGGTACATAATAGTTTAGCCTCCCCCATCACATCGGGAGTGACATGGCGAATGACGTTCGCGCTTTCTATCAGTCGGCGAAATGACGTGCCGGAGAGCGTTTCCGTTCACGTTTTTGGCGGTGTTGGTGTTCTGTGCCACATTCCGACGAGGTACTCCCGCTGTCGCTGGAACCATCGAAAATAAGAGTGTCACTGAGAAAGCGCAACCAGAGGGTTGCATTGAGTGCGGATATTACAGGTACACGCGGTCGTAATTAAAGTTGAATATAATCAATGATTGTAGCATAATATAAAATGACCGCAAAGAAGCTTGAAGAAAAAATTATTCAGCAAAAGAATATTAGAGGATATTAAAAATATTAGAGTTTCCATTTTTCTATGTATTTTTTTCTTAATTTGTATTGTAAGGAGTTATAATTTAAGACAAAAAATAGTACTTTTCTCGAAATACAAATACTCTAAGAAATACTCTAAAAAATACTGCTTTTTTTTCTAATCATAACTATATTTATAAATTAGAAAAATAAAAATAAAAATTCGATAAGCTGCCATAATCAATATTAAAATCAATATTAAAATCTTTTTTCATTCATTGTACATAAATAGATGTCCAGAGAATCCTGGAAAATGCTTGTTGGGCTCGGTTCCTGATCCTTGTGGATGTTGTCCGGAAACTGGTTTGTGCGCTCGTCTCCTCGATGAACCATGTTGGAACGCGAGCATTCCACTTTTATCTCCAAAAAGCCGTAATGATGGATACTGCGCAAGAAATTATCTATGCGAGTTACGCTCCGATTTACAAGAAAAGGTACAAAAATGCAGTTTGTTTTTACAAGCGCTAAATGAGATCTTTAAATGCACGATTAATTTTACTTTAATATCTAGCGAGAAACAAAGTTTAATATCTTACAAAATCGGTTTTCTCAATATTGCAGAGAATGTGTATGTCGCCTTGTATCTCTGAAAAATTTTCAATTTAGTTGTGTAAGCAAATTTCTAGAGTTTATTCGCTTGTTCCACTACATTCGAACATAACTGTTTGTGTTACTGATTGAGTTATTCTATTTTCGAAAAGGACTCGGTACACACCTATGTTGTCACATGCTCGACAATTGATAGATCACATGTTTGGATCGTGTACTTTTTCAGGTGTAACAATTGGCTCTCGTTCGATCTCGTCTGATTTCACATAGTCTCGTAATGGCTGTCTAACAACTTACATGATATTATCGCCGATTTAACATAATTGTATATATAGATAGTCCGAAAGTCAATTTAAAGACAAAGACATCACAACAATTGTTTTATTAGACATACTATTTATTAGTGTCTCTATTTTCAATAAATTTTATAATATGAATATAAAATAATTTACACGCTATTGCTATGTACTAGATTTCTTTAAAGAGTAGATTATTTTCAAGAGCATTCGTTGAATTCGCGCAAAGCTAAGAGCACGAGTCACATGGAATATTTATCACTTCTGTAAGTGATAAATTCACTTTCTCAATTAAGACCTAAGAAGACCACGTTCTAGATCACTCGCTCTCAATGAGCGCGGTAATAAAATATCCCGCTTTCTGGGTTAGTTTGATATAAAAATGGGAATCACGAGTCATTGCGCAAACGATATCTAACGCAGTCTCACGTATATCATCCATCCACTGTGCTATGCTGTCAGTCAGATCTAAGCTTCAAGATTGCAGTCACCGACGACTTACGGTCGCTGACCCGCTCCGCTGGCCTTTTCGCATCTAATTTCGTCTTATCGTGCACCGTGGGCCGTGATCGCATTGTGAGAATATATGCTCACACACGTCATGCAATCAAACAATCAGGCAGACCGTTTATGATAGACACGGGCTGGATAAGAATACTTTTCGCTATATAGTCTTAAGGGGTAGGAGCCATATTAATAGCCATAGATCTCTCAAAGCTCATTTCGGTTGACTGTATACGAATACTAATTGTTTACATCAACCATTTAATTGCATTAAACTTATACTTTAAACTGTTTAAACAGACATTAATTATTCTCCTGGTTGAGCGAACTATCTATGAAGACAATTCGCGTGTTATGTTTGTATCATTGAAATTCTCAGGATATAGCGAAGACATGTGGCGCACAAAGTAGCACATTACCAACTTTAAACGATTTAACTTCTCCATAGTAAAATGTGAGACAATTGTTTTGTCTCTGAATATCAAATGATAGTCATTCTGTTTGCAAAGTGAAAAAAAAATAGTAGTAATAAGAAAATAACAGTAGCAACATCTTACATTATAGGAAAAACATACGTAAAATTAATAGAAACAAATAAATTTAATTTCTATATAGGATGCACCGGAAGCAGCTTGCGTCTGTATGGAACAGAGCCCAGCCTGCGGTAGCAATAATGAGACTTACTCGACGCCATGTGCGTTGCACGAAGAGGCGATGAAACTCAGAAACTCATCTTCCTTGAGATTACAGCATCTCGGTCCTTGTGAAAGTAGACCTTGGATTCTGACAACTTTGGAAGATGTTGTCTCACCTTTTGGTCAACGCGTCGCACTTAATTGTGAGGCAAAGGGCTTCCCAGTGCCGGATATCTTTTGGGAATTTCATTCAGCTGACGGGAGAAGAGTATTGAAATTGCCGGGTAATGCAATATACAATATTAATGTTACAATAAAATATTTCACAAAATATTTACGATACATCAACTGAAATAAAATAAAATAAATTAATTAAATTGTTCTAAATATAATATCTGTGGATATAATGTCGAACGAATAAAATTAAAAATTATAAATTTAAAAATCATCCGTGTGATATAGTAGTATTCAATAACATTTAAATCTCCGTCGGCAATATGAGGTCTTTAAAGGCACTATCGATCTTTTAATCGTGAATTGTAGAGGTAGATAAATTTAAATCTGTAAAAGGTAAGTGAAATAAAATCCGACTTCTATGATGGTAAAAACTCGTTGTTAAAGCTTTGACAAGAATATTAAAATCTTTTTACATTTTCATATAATCCGGAGCAATAAAAAAATTGCTCTGTTTCTCAAAGACTTCTATTGCTGACACACTGAAAAAAAAGATTGGCTGCTGCAACAAATTAGATGATAAAATATGGCATAGCATTTTTAATTGGCTGTAGCAGCCAATTTTTGATTGCGTTAGTCTATTCGCAATGTCAGTATAGGATTCCGATAAGCTAACACAGCCAAAAAAAATTGGCTGCTGCAATCAATTAAAAATGCTGTGCCATATTTTACTATCTAATTTGCTGTACACAGCAGCTAATCTTTTTTTTAGTGTAGAAAAGTTAAAATTTCATGTTGTCGGCGGATTAAATTTGCTTGAGACTTATTTTAGTTGCTGTGTATAATTATACAAACATAACATATTATAGAATTTAATATAATCTGTAGTTTTATTTATAGGAGAGGAGCATCAGGCGACCATACATACAAGCGATGGTCCAGAACCACTCATGCGAACATCTTGGATGCAATTGGCTCGGCTAGATGAGGAACATATGGGGATGTATTATTGTATTGCTAACAATTCCATAGGCGAAGCAAGCACTTCTTCATTCGTGTCCATGTTGTGAATGTGCTTTTATCTTGTGAGACAATCTGTCGTGTAACTGCTGTGTTCACAAATATGATGCAAAAAGAAAAATAAGTTAACTAATATGTTTGAGAAGTTTATTTTTTAACAAACAAACGCATGAAGAAATCTTCGCACAAATGATACAATTCTAAGACCGAGTAGACTTCATAAAAATATATGAGTTGGCTTTTAGAAATTTGCTTGCAATGAGTTAGACACAAGTAAAACTTATTTTGTACGATTTATACTTTAAGCTTCATCAATATTTTTGCTAATATTAAATCCTAATGCTATATTAGTTTCTTTCTGAGTCTGCCTGCAACGCGAGGTCATCGTCCTTCGCCTTCGTCTGTTACCAATTGCTTTGTGGCGGCGGCGGTGGGCTATAAAATATAATTGCAATTATAAACAAAAGTTTACAAACATAATTTTAATGAAACATGATTTTATACACGCTTTTAATATTATATTGTAATTATCCAAATATAAAGTAAGAAAGTACATTAATCTTACTTACTCTGGCATCTGCCACGTTCTGTCGTCATCCGTATTGAGACTTTCTCTGAAAAAAAAAAAGATATATTTTTATTTTTTGATCATTTGGATCATATGTTTTTTTTCTTTTAGATTGTCAATTAATTGAGAATACTAACGCTCTTGTTGACAATAGAGTAGCATCTTCTACAAAACTGGATGATTTTTTGTATACTAATGACAAAATATGAGCTGTTGGTGTGCTAATTATCATAACAATTGCGCCTATCAACGTGGCAAACCAGAAACCATCCTAAAAGTATAGATTATATAAGACATTTCATTAAAAATGAAATTTTAATTGTTTTCAGTTATTTCTGCTATTACACATTAAATATTTGTGTTTTTTCTTGTTTTTCTCACTTATAATGAAATTATTCAATATTTAACTGATATATTTAATCATACATTCTAAATTATACATACAAGAGGGCTTAAAATGTGAGCACATAGCAAATATCTTAATCCTTCTAGAACGTCCCATAAAGGTCGACATTTGGATATTTCCCTATCCATCTCAGAGAATACGTGAGTCCGCCATTGATCTAGATAATTCGATAGTCGGTCCACATACGACTTTGTTTTCTGCACATACGATTATTGAACGATAAATTTATGCTTTGATAATATTTATGCTTTCTGAATAATCCTCATGAATAGAATATATGTATTTTTTAAAATAATTTGCGAAGAAGAACTTTTGAATATCATTCACCGATTGAGCAATCTTCTCTCCCTGATGATCTATGTAATATTGTATCGTCCTTAGATGCGAAATCGATTGATTAACTTGACGCCAAAGAGGTTGCACCTGCAATTCTAGAACTGCAAGACGATAGACCAGATCATCCTGTAACCTCATTAGCGGTTTCACCTGTCGCAATGTCAGATCCCTCATTGTTATTCCAATGCTTTGCAGTTCCCTGGCAATACTTCGATCCTGTAGCTGACGGGATACATTGTCCAGTTGATCAGACAATGTACTTATATCTTTACTCAGAATCGGACCTTGGATCTGTGAACGAATAGAAAATAGCAGTTATGATAATTGGAAAATAAAAAAAATGATTTCCTGGAAAGTATAGAAGAAAAGATGATAAAGTGGATCTTCATTTCGTACAATTCTTTTTTTGTATTTAATTTTATTTTTCAATTTTATTCAAGTTAACGATAATAAATAATAATTATTCTAAGTTTAATATAAAATAATATAAAATACATTTGAAATGATTAAGACAATTTACAAAAAGGAAAAAAATGTTTAAATGAAAAACGATATTATGATGTGACTATTTGAATGTGATAATGAAGTGTTTTCCTTTCCCATATTATTATAAAATTTGATTTTTTTATGTTTTTTTATTTCCTAAAGTTTAAACAGCCTGAATTTATAGAACTTCCTTAATTAACGTATTGAGATATTATCAAGTTCAAAAGTTTCTTTTCGTGAATATATTCTCCTAATACTTTTTGCGTTAATCCTCGTAAATGTTTATTACGAGCACTTCTCCCTCACTTTGCAAAAGTCCTCCAGGAACTTTTTAATAAAATAATAATCACTAAAATTTTTTTACGAAAAATAATTGCAACATTTCTCATTAAAAACTCGGAACTCACATTACTTAGGCAACCCAATACAATACAAAAACACTGACAAATTTACATTTAATTACATCGCGAAAATACAGTTATTCTAATTTATTTATCTCCTCCAAATAGAAGAATATAGCAATTTAACAATTAATTTAGAATATAAACTTGTTACTTACAAATTTAATCATATTAAACTTGGTATTAAATTGACTCATTATTTATGAACTAAATCATGTTAATATTAAAATCATATTAAAAAAAACTTTAATATACTTTGTTTTAGATAAATATTAATTGTTAACCAAAAGATCGTGTTAGTTGTAACAGTAATTGTTTTGATATCTATCTCTAAAAACAAATTAAAAACTTTTTGGAAAAAAAGATATTAATTATAATATTATAAAATTGTACATGGAGTCTACATTATCATATTATCAACTTTTCTTTTAATCTTTTTTACAAAATTTCGCTACTTAAAATATTATTGTAAAAAATGGAAAAGCATGTTAATTACATGAATAATTTTCCATATAGAGATTATAGAATATTAAAATAAATGTATATATGTGTATGTTATTACACTTAATAAATTGACGTAGTTATGCACAGCTAAATAGACTTTAATTAGTAGTTTACACCATAATCATGGAAACAACTCGTTGTGAAATCTGTGTCGTTTATCAAAGTACCCGTCTAGCACTACGTAGTGATGCAGCTGCGCAATTTGTTACTTTCCTTTAATGCCAGTAGATTTTTCTTTCGAAAAAATTCTTCAAAGCCAAAGTAATCTGAAGACTTTAATCAAGTTGTTAAAGTCTAAAAATCTTCGTTTTTATCATAAATAAAATACAAAATCTTTGCTTTCATTTTGAAGAATATAAAAATAAAAAGTTGAAGTATATTTAACAAGAGTAACAAATAAACGTTTATAAATAAATTGTGATAAGTACCATAATTCTATGCGCGGTGAGATTCAAACCACAGGCGTATAAGAGATCCTGAAGACATTGTCGTAAATTTGGCGTTAATATTTGTAGACCCTTTAAATCAACTTTAATACTTGAAATTGCTCTAGACAGGCCTGGCCATGCCCAATGTGCAGTCAAATATTCCAGTTTCATCGCGTTTTCCAACCCCAAGGCGGGATAAGCTGCCTCGTTGTTTCGACATTTTCTGCAAATAAACATTGGTACTGAAAATACGCATTGTAAATCGTTGTGTCTACATGTTATAACCTGAGGGGATGTAATAAAAAATATAAGTGTAATTTACACTGCAGTGTACAGTTAAACTACATAAAAATAAATGTTATTAAACTCAACGATACGGTATTTTCGTTAAAATTCCTAAAACATTATTTTCCTAAATAATCATAAAAAATGTATTCTCATTAGAAATATGATTGACATCTAAAAAATGTTTTTTAATCGATAATTCTTGTAACAGTATCCACTTTATAATTTGCAGTTTCTACAATAATTTAAGATCGAATATCATGAAGCTTTATTAGATTAATTAAAAACTTACTCAAAGAGATCCTTGAGAGGTAATGCGAGCCTTCTTCCTAAAAACATTCGAGTTTCCAACACAACTTCCATAGTATGATAGTTAGGATCGTATAGCGGTCGACATATCAACATTTCTGTATGACTAGCGATACCCAAAGCGATGATGAACACTGCCCATAGTGTAATCGAGACGAAACAGCTTGTAGCTACACCACTGAAATCCGATCGGCACAATCAATCTGACGATCTGTCTTATTAGATCTAAACAATATCCATTAAAATGATTAAATCAAATTCTCTATTATCAGAGAACTTAGCAAATGATAATTTATCATAATATAAATATTTATTTATATTGCAATATTTCTCTTTTTACATAAACGATCATGTGGAATGATTTGAACAACATATTGTATATTATTGACAATTTTCTGGTTTATTAATATTTGGAAATAATAAATATGGATTTAACCACAATTTTCTGAAAAGAGTAAGTAGAAATTAAATAAATATTAAATAGAAATACATTAGGTAGCACATTGAATAGCTTGTAATACTTTTAAAAAATGATGTAATTTTTATAACCCTTTTTTATTGTAGATTCTCGATGGACTTGCATATTTAAAGATTCGTAAAAAATAGTTATTTAAAAAGAAAAAAAACGTGTTAAAACAATAACTATAAAATAATATTGTCAACAATTCACATTTTTCATTTGAGAGTAAAAATATGTTAAGTAACTATTCTTTAAATAGATTAATTGATAGAATTATAATATATGTATGTAGAAATATTAGGTGTTGGAATTAATTCGTAGCGTTTT
>NW_011627657.1:41844-114922 GCF_000204515.1 Acromyrmex echinatior | reverse complement strand
CCGATGGTCCCCGAACTGACCGAAGTATCGATAAATGGTGGAAATAAAAAAAAAATCCCCATTTTTCCAGACCTAACCCAAATTTTATACTTCTATAGTACGAATTTATTTGACACTCTCATTTTTCCTTCATTTTGGAGGGTGTAGGACTTAGAAAAAAAAAAGTGAAAAAAAAATTTTCAAAAAAAAAAAATTCAAATTCTTAAAGTTGGTCCTACATGCCTATTTCGTCGCTCTGTACGTTGTCGAGACACTTTCATTTTTGAGTGGGACTGAAAAATTTCAAAATTTTGAAAAATCAGAAATTTAATTTTCGTGGGTGGGGGTATCGATGTATCTCGACGAGAGGAACAACTTTGTTCCTCATAACCACCCCCCTCCGGTGACCCCCCATCCCTCAAACGACCCTTTTAATGTTTTGTCAACTTTACAAAAAGTCCACAGCCCAAACGGTGACAGATACGACAAAATTGTATAGAACTTTTTCGTTTTCTCTCAGGGCCTATTATATGGGAAAAATGCGAAACTTTTGAAATTCCGACATTTTTATTTTTTTTGTGACTTCAGAGCCCTCTATCTACGAAACCGTGAATCCTAGGGCAAAATTGTATACCACCTTTTGTGTTTGGCCCATCGAGATCTATGAGATAGCATCCTTGAAATTTTCAAATTCCGACATTTTTGATCCTATCCCCACCTAAAAAAAAGTCCCCAGGCCAAGGGGGGGCTGGAGGGGGGGACCAATACCAGGGCAAGGTAGACCCAAGTGAGTACTATATGGAAAAAATCTAATCTCAAATTCGCAAGTTGTACTAACCCCTATACCTGACCCCGTGTCAGTCACTTCACCGACCTAACCAAATCCGTAGTTCTCGACCTAACCAAAACTTAGGAAAATAGTGGAACTAACCAAAAGTTTCTAATTTTTAGTGGAACTATCTAAAAGTTCCCAATTTTTAGTGGAACTAATCAAAAATCCCCAATTTTCTAGTGGATGTAACTAAGAATCCCCTAATTTCCAGTGGATGTAACCAAAAGTCCCCAAATTTCTAGTAGATGTAACCAAAAGTCCCCAAATTTCTAGTGGAACTTACCGAAATTCCCCAATTTTCTAGTTGGACTAACCAAAAGTCCCCAATTTTCTTGTGCATGTAACCAAAAGTCCCCAATTTTCTCGTGGATGTAACCAAAAGTCCCCAAATTTCTTGTGGAACTTACCGAAATTCCCCAATTTTCTAGTGGAACTAACCAAAATTTCCCAATTTTCTAGTGGATGTAACCAAAAGTCCCCTAATTTCTAGTGGATGTAACTAAAAGTCCCCAATTTTTCTAGTGGTTCTAACCAAAAGTTTCCACCTTTGTGGAACTAACCAAAAGTGTCTTTTTCTACAATCCAAACTCCCCAAATTTTGATAGATGTCTATAGTTTAGATTTCTTCGACAGCCTCATGTTTTCTTCATTTTTGAGGGGTGAGACAAAAAATTTTGAAAAAAGAAAAAAAATTAAAATTCTTAAAGTTAGTCCTACAGGCCTATTTCGACTCTCTACGTCAACTGGGACACATTTCATTTTTGAGTGGGACTTAGAAAAAATTTCAAAATTTTGAATTTCCATAATTAAATTTCGTTGGTGGGGGTATCGATGTATCTCGTCGAGAGGAACAACTTTTTCCCTCATGACCACTCCCCTCCAGCGACCCCTCTGACCAGGAACTTCGATTTTATGTTTTCGCCGACACAGAGTTTTCATGACCAAATGAGTTTTTACGGTGAGGGACGAACGTGTCCGAAACGTGTACGACAAAAATGTATACCTTCTTTTCTTCTTCTTTTGGGCCCAAGATTATGGGAAAATTATGAAACTTTTGAATTTCCAAAATTTTTTTTTTTTTTTTGGATACTTCAGCGCCCTCTAGTTTCCAAACAGTTAGTCCTAGAGCAAAATTGTATACCTTCTTTTGTGTTTGGCTCGTCGAAATCTATAAAATGGCATACTTATCAGTTTCAATATTCGACATTTTTAACCCTATCCCCATCTTTGGAGAGTTTTGAGGGGGAGTAAGAGGTTTGAGGGAGGAGTGTCACTATTTGGGTTAGGTCGGGCATTGTCCATAATATAATGGGAAAATTGCTAACTCAAAACGAAAATTATGGTACAACCCCTTCTATTGAAATATTAACGCGTATTACGAAGTAAATAAAATAATATATTCTTAAATTCTTTACATTTTTAATATTCTCCAATCAATAGGCTTTGTTAACGGTTTTTGTTTTATTTCTTAGATTTATTTCGCACATACACGGCTCATGAATATCTTATGTATAATATTTCAATTGTGTTATAATTGAATGTAATTGTTTAGTTTATAATAATTTTATATTACGCAAAATCCGCGCTGTGTATACTACATTTTTAACAATGAAACATTGATGTCTTCTGGCTTTTTGTTACTTTTGAATATCATTAATCTTTATTTAATTGTAAAGTTGTCAGAGAGTAAGAAAAATTGAGATATAATGCTGGAATGTCAGAAACACTTTAGCAATTTTGAAAAAAAAATAAAATAAAATATAAAAAATAAAAACCATACTGTAAGTAAAAACCACTGTTTACGCCTTTCATCAGCGTATTAGTTGATACCAAATATTTGAAATTATGAAGTAAATGTCATATGTTCTTCAATGTATCACGAAATAACTACATTAAATGGCACGCGCCACTAATCTAAACTAGCTACATAGTTTTGAGAAATTATTTCATTAATTCGGTAATGAAATAAATATTAATTGAATATTAAATCACCTTATGGCTTGTGAGTCAGAAACAATGAGTAACATTTCTTTGTGAACTTCGTGATTTCCCGCCAATTTTCCTTCGTCATTAGCCATCCCCGGCGTCCAGACACACTCGGCGTCACATTGAGCACAGCAGCGTAGTTGACAACGTAGTTAGCCAGCTACACAAAAGTTAGAGAAGCGACGAAGATTCTAGAAAGAACTTTGGAAACTAATCCTGACGTGATCTGACGTATTGTCTCCTCTCAACTCAATGCTGGAGGCAAGAGCCATTCAAATAACTTTAATCTTATCTTGGTTCGTAAGGCAGAGCGATGCTTTTTTTTGCCAGATTCTTTCGTTTCATACAAAAACGCGTCGAATAAGCTAATTTCATCAGAATCGGAGGTAGTTCTTCTGGAGAATTATCCTCATTTTATCTTTATAACAGATTTCCTAATCTCAATAGTTATTAATTTTAAAGGCTGCAGACTTTTGCATAATGCATAACGCATAGTGCGAATCAACTAATCAGAATCTTTCCTTTTCTCCCATTCCATGGAAAACTAGAATTTTAATTGGTTGATTCCTTTATGCACTATGCATTATGCGTCATGCAAAAGTTTATGCTGCGGCCATAATGCTTAAAGCCGGTTTTACATTAGTTACAAGCTGATCGGAAGTTTGTTGCGATAGTCAATCTAAAGCTCGCATTTTGAAATCAACGCTTCATATTGGCTGTCGCAACAAACTTGTGAGCAACTTGTAACTAATGTAGAACCGACTTAATATCTTGTATCGCACAGGGCAAAATATTTTTTGCCAGATTCTTTTATTTCATGCAAAAACGTTATTCAGAATAACGCTGATTGATTGCTTTTATGATTACGTCTATTCCGCAGTCATTTTCTGCACTATATGATTTCACCTTAAACCTAATTTTATTGATTTTTGAGGTAATTGTATTAAACTGTGTAATTACCAAATTTGGATCGATTTTTCCATCTTATCCCTTTAAACTTAGAAAAATTCCTGACTTTAGGAAGATCACTCATTGAATATGTCAACATTTGTGCCAGATAAAGTGTTTTTGCGGGGAGTTTTGCTTCATTACTTTAATATGAACAAAAGTGCAGCTGAAGCTCATCGTATTTTAGTGGATGTGTATAGTGAACATGCTCTGGTTGAGCAAACGTGTAGGAAGTGGTTTGCACGGTTTTAAGCTGGTGATTTCGACTTGGATGACAAGGAGCGACCTGGTCAGCCGAAAAAATTTGAAGATAACGATTTGCAGGCACTGCTCAATGACAACTCATGTCAAACACTTAAAGAATTATCTACGTCATTGGAAGTTGACTTCTCAACAATAGGAAAACGTCTTAAAAGTTTGGGCATGATCCAGAAGGAGGGACATTGGGTCCCATATGAATTGAAACCAAGGGATATTGAGAGACGTTTTCTCACGTGCGAACTGCTGCTTCAACGGCAGAAAAGAAAAGGTTTTTTGCATCGGATTGTTACCGGTGACGAAAAGTGGATCCATTATGACAATCCAAAGCGCAGAAAGTCATGGGTTAAGCCCGGCGAACCATCAACATCAGTGGCAAAGCCCAATATCCATGGCTCAAAGCTCCTGCTCTGTATTTGGTGGGATCAGAAGGGTGTCATATACTACGAACTGCTAAAACCGCATGAAACCGTTACTGGAGATCTCTACCGACGGCAACTGATGCGCTTGAGCCGTGCATTGAAGCAAAAACGGTCGGAATACTTCGAAAGACACGATAAAGTCATCTTGCTGCACGACAATGCTCGCCCACACGTTGCAAAACCGGTAAAAACATACCTGGAAACACTTAAATGGGAAGTGCTACCGCACCCGCCGTATTCTCCTGATATTGCACCTAGCGACTACCACTTGTTTCGATCATTAGCTCATAGCTTGTGCGAGCAGAAGTTCACATCTTACGAAGATTGTACAAAATGGTTCGATTCCTGGATTTCATCTAAAGATGAACAGTTCTTCCGACGCGGTATTCATTCACTGCCCGAAAGATGGTCAAAAGTAGTAGAAAGTGATGGGAAGTACTTTCATTAATGTATTTTTTAATGCTCATGTGAAATAAATAACATTCTTTCATTAAAAAAACGCTACGAATTAATTCCAACACCTAATATATGTACCTGTTTACTATTATGGAATATGTCGGAATTAATCCATTTTCCCTAGAAAACAGAAGTGTAAGGAATAATTGAACAATTCCGATCAGAATCCATTCCAAACATTTCCATAATAGATGCCTAAGTTTTTTTCTGGTCCAGCATGAACACGGCCATTATTTTCTCTTTTTTTTTGCGTTGGTTTATCCATTGACATTATTATGCATTATCAACATTACGCTTTTAATAATCCTTATTTAAAGTAAAATGATTTGATAAGTCATTTGTTATTATATTGTTTGCAGTTTAATATTATTCCATTATTATAGCAACGTACATGTAAATATGCTCAGGATATTAGAATCTTATTAGAAACATGCATATTTTATAATGTGTCAAATTTACAATACATTCTTGACTTCTTTGCTACATATTTATTAAATTATGTTATGTAATATATTTTACGTTATTTGCACAATAATATAATTATTTTGCTTGCTAAATAACATTGTTATTAAACAATATTCTAGACAATCATATAGAATGTATAGCATTAATATTCTATTACGAAATATATATTGTGTATTTATATTCTGGTATTTAAAAAGTATAAAGATTAAAAAAATTTCCTTAACATTTATATGTGCCGTCATTCAACTTGCACTATAACGACGAAGGTATATTTTATTCTTCTAAAAAGAAATATTGACCAGCTCTTTTCTGTTCCAAATCCTGTAAGAAAAAAAGTTGATTAAATTTGTATCTCTTAAAATACAGGAAAGATGTATTTTAAATAATGTAATTTATTTTTTTTTTAATACGTACATATGCATATTTTTAAAATAAAGAACAAAAAAGAACGTTATTAATTATTTGAATAAAGTGCATAGAGAATATTCTTTAAAAATATATTTTATATTACTAATCAAATTACAATTTATTATTTATGTTTTAGTATCAAAAATGAATAGGCAATAGAATATAAAAACTACATTATCTTAGAGAAATTTATATCCTATTAAAATAATACATACCTTTACCGATTGATTCTTATTGATTCTTGGTCTAAAATTGTTGGGATCTCTTCTGAAAGTGATACCCAATAATTCTAAAAATCTATTCATACCATTTAACAAAGATTGAGGACTATGAGCAGTGGTTGCTAAAGACGGTGTACCAGAAAATACTATCACGCGATCAGCTAAATACGTAGCCATGATAAAATCATGTTCTACTACAAATCCTGTTTTCTTTGCGTGTAATATAAATCTGAAATGTAAAATTTGCAATTTTTATAGTATTCATTTACTAGATAAAGGAAAGATTTTCCTAAGCAAGGAGGAAGGAAAAATATTAAATAGATTATGAGGAAAAGAGAAACGAAAAAAGAGGTGCAAAGAAAACTGAAAGGTAAATAAAGTGTTGAGAGAGAGAGAGAGAGAGAGAGAGAGAGAGAAAAGAAAGTGAAGCAAGGAGCACAGAGAAAAAGGAGATTTAAAAAGATAGTAACATACAATATTGTATACAGATTGAGGGGCGTTGTAAGAAATATAAAATTCGATTTGTATTGCCAATGTGCCAAATATTCCGGAACAATAAAATAAATTTCACAAAATGTTCACATAGCAATAAAAAGTTTAGAATAGTACAATATATATCACAACAATCATTCATCCACGAACAGGATATATCTCCACCAACAAAAGGTCACGACAGAGATGCATTAACTCGTAAGTAAGAATCTGGGAAAGAATACAAAGAGCATAACATTTCGCTTATATAATGAGCCTTCAAAATTGGGGCTGCAATGGATATGGAATTTCTGGGAAAATTACAATTTACGGAATATATATGGTACATTTTCCAAATATGTAGTGACGTATGAATAGAATATTTAATTATATTTCAATGCTTTTACATTCTGTAAATATTCCAAAATATTTCGAAATAAATTTTTGAAATGTTATTTTGAGATTTTAGAAACATTTTATGAATATTTCAGGAGTATTTAGTATTAGCTGGATAAGCTGTGAATACAGTGATAATAGAATAAAAATATAAAAAATTAAAACAAAGGAAAAAAAATAACGGTTAAGAGTGGATAGAAAGATAAAATAATTTAAGTTTAAGTAGATATAAGTAAAATGCGCATAAGAGATATGGAAAAGTAGGAGAATTAAGAATGAAAAAGGATTTTTTAAACCAAGTCTCCTCCCTGGTTATTGTATATGCTGAAGTGAAATAAATTATTAATTTACTAATGCATTCATCATCTTTCTAAAGAAAATATTTATTACATACCTCTTGATGACCTTTGCAGCAACTAAACGTTGTTCGGAATCCAAATATGCGGATGGTTCATCAATTAGATAAACATCAGCTGGCTTTCCTAGACAAAGAGCTAGCGCAACTCGTTGTAACTCTCCACCAGAAAGATTCTGCACTTCTTGATCCATGATGTCGTCAATCTTCAAAGGCTTCATTACATCAGTTACAAATTGAGGATGCACATATGCATCTCGGATCTTCTCGTGTAACAGCTGCCTGACAATACCTTGAGATTTGGGACTTATCTTTTGTGGTTTATAACTGATATGTAGTTGAGGAATACTTTCTGCAAGATAGCAATTTCATTAACACAATTTATATCAAGCAGACTGTTAGAATTATTATATAAATAACATTTAAGAAATAATAATTTGAATAAAAAAAAGACATCGTCACAAAGCATCACGTAAATAAAGATTTATTTTATCCCATTTATTTAATTGAAAATATAGAATTTACACTGCTTTTTAAGTAGCTCTATTGCTAATGACAGATACTATCTACTTACACTTTCATATACAAGCATACCTGATCCATCATCTGGAGGCAAGTTACCAGCCAGCATTCTAATAAACGTTGTTTTACCAGTCCCATTTTCTCCTAATAAAACGAGTATTTCCGAATCGGTGAATTGCCCTTTTTCGACATTCAACTTGAACGTTCCCATTGTTTTCGTCATAGCAGGATACTCGTAGTGATTCATGCGTTTCACTTCTTCCTCAGTTGCACTTTCTGCCACTTTAAATACGAGAGATTCTTCACGAAATCGTAAATTTTCCGTAGGAACAAACCCATCAAGGAAAATGTTTATTCCTTCTCTTACGGAAAAAGGCATGGTAACAACGCCATATGCCCCAGGAACTCCATATAAGCAACAAATAAAGTCAGATAAATAGTCCAAAACCGATAAATCGTGTTCCACAACTATTATGAACCTGATATATTAAAACAAATAATTAATATATTAACAATTTAATAAAAATTAATCTTTTTACCGATACTTACTTGTCTGGATGAATAAGAGACCTAATAGTCACGGCAGCATTGAGACGCTGCTTAACATCTAGATAAGAAGAAGGCTCGTCAAACATAAAAATATCTCCATTCTGGATGCATACCATTGCACAAGCAAACCGTTGAAGTTCACCACCAGAAAGTGCTTCGATACCTCGATCACGTATATGTAGCAAATCTGAGAAAAATATATATCAATGAAGATATAGAACAGAGATTATCAAAATTTTTCTATCAGTGTTCCAAATCAATCTTAATGAATGACGAAAAAAAAAAAGATAAAAATTCGTATTTACCGAGCATTTCGCAAATTTCCATCTGATTCTTGCATTCATCTTTTTTATCTAAAAGCTGCTGCACGGTACCTTTCACGGCTTTAGGAATTTGATCAACATATTGAGGTTTAATAAGAGCCTTCAAATCATCTTCCAAAATTTTTGTAAAATAATTTTGCAACTCGCTGCCTCTAAAATGGCTCAAAATCTCTGTCCAGTCTGGTGGATCCTGTTTGAATAAAAAAACTTTTCATGCTATTGCTTTATTATTTAATAATAAGTCACATACATATACACATGTGTATATATATATATATATATATATGTATATATTTATATACATAGTATATACATACATATGTGTTATATGTATTATGAGATATAGCAATCACATACAGAATATCTCCCCAAATTTGGTTTTTGCTTTCCAGCTAAAATTTTAAGGGCAGTCGATTTACCAATTCCATTAGTTCCTACGAGCCCTAAAACTTCACCCGGGCGTGGAATAGGAAGTCTATGTAGCTTAAATGAGTTCTTAGAATAACGATGCGTTGTTTCTTTCTCTAAATTACTAGGAAGATTAATAATGGATATCGCTTCAAACGGACATTTCTACAAGAAACAATCTTTTATCATTATCTAAAAATTATTTATTATTATCGTATTAATATTTTGAGATAATAATTATACGTAAATAATCTTGAATACTTCTCATTTAATTTGATTCATCATCATTCTAAATATCTCAAAGCTTAATAAAAGGTGTAATTCATCGCATTAAAAGTTATCAAAAGTCTTTTATATCATTATATAAAATCATTATATAATTTTATTATACAATGAAATTACCTTGACACAGATACCACAACCAATACATAGTTCTTCAGAGATGGCTGCTATTTTACTGTTTGGATTAACTTCTATACAAAGTTTTCCCATTCGTACTACAGGACAAGATCTCTTACACTCTTGTCTACATCGTTTAGGTTTACATTTGTCAGAATTCACAATCGCTATACGGGTCAAACGATCCGTCTCCTCCATTGATTTTTTTGGTGGCATAATGATATGCTAATTTAGAACAATTTTTTAAAAATTATTTGACTATATCATAAATAAATTGATACATGAAATATATCAAATATATTACATAGGACAAAACCATAAATCATAAAAAAAATCATTTAAAAAATCATAAAAAATATGGTATAAAATAAAATAATAGATGTAGACAAAAAATATAAAATAAATTAAAAATAAGATAATTGTTTAGTTTAATATACACAATCACAAAAATGGATAAAAAAAAATACTAAACACATTTTTTTGTGAAATGAACAAATTTGGCAAAAAAATATTGCTCCTAACATCACTTAAGCAAACTTGAAAAAGCAAAAGAAAAAACTGAATAAAGACTAAACAAGTAAAAAAAATACGAAGAAGCAAAAATGCAGTAAATTGTCATTGACTGTCTTTTAATTGTCACGAACGTAAAAGCTGTTAATTCCACTTATAACCTATAATCATTCAATTCATAATTGAAAAGTATATTTCAAAATACTTCCGAAATAAATTATATCAACATTATTATAATATTTTAAAATAATTTATCTCATATAAAAAGTTGAAACAGAAAGTGTAATGCGATATATCAATGCATACCGACTAAATGATTCCAAAACGTGGAAGAATTCAAAGGAAGTGACTCCAAATTGCTCCAAATTCCTATATTATGCCATCAGCCATAGTGAAAGAAGACAACGCTAGGAAATAAACGTGTCTATGAGCAGAGAGAAACCTGAGAAAGGACATGAGGGCCTTTTTTCTGTAACCGCAGTGTTTCTATAATAAGAGTAGAGTCCTATATTGGGTGCTTTCCAATTACAATATTCCTAGACACATTCGTGCACATGGCGACACATTCGTGCACAAGTTGCGTTCCAATTGCTCATTAAGCCGGTTCTACATTAGTTATAAGCTGATTGCAAGCCAATTTGTTGCGACAGCCAATATGAAACGTTCATTTCAAAATCCAACCTTCAGATTGGCTGTCACAACAAACTTGCGATCAACTTGCAACTAATGTAGAATCGGCATTATCGTTGACAATGCACTACACATCTATTGGGTTATCTAAAAAGTATCCGCGGTTTTTTGTCACTAGATGTGTGTTGATGGTCATATATCTAGTGACAAAGTACCGCGGATACTTTTTAGATGACCCAATATACTAGCGTTCCTAGAATGCAGAGTCCAATTTCGTAGACCTCATTTTATTGGATCAGAAATTAGACCCTCCCTAAAAATAAACCAATCACCACACAAATCTTTCACAATTTTTGGAAAGATAATGCATTATATTGGGTTATCTAAAAAGTATCCGCGGTACTTTATCACTAGATACATGACCATCAATACATATCTAGTGACAAAAAACCGCGGATACTTTTTAGATGACCCAATATTATAGTATTTTGCTTTATTTACTTACTTATGTTCTTTACAACCTCTGTGCCGGACTTATTCTCTCTGTCGTTTTTGTTGCACTAGTGCAAATATGCGGAAACGCGCAGTTGTGTCCACCATGTTTAGGGGCCGATTGCCAGACTCTGTATTCTAGGGACACTACTAGATACAATAGAGAAGCGCCACCGCTGTTATGATTTCTGATTGATTCCGCCATTTTTTCTACGGATAATCGCGTGAGGGTGCGATTACATGTAGCGCAGTACGCGGTACGCGGACAGAAACTAACTGTGCAAAACGTGCCGCTTGCTTCTTTTCTCCTCTATTTCATATAACGCGATAAGTGGCATGGGCCAGTAATAAATTCACGTTATTAAACATTTTTTAATTAAATTAATTGATTTAAATACAATTATTAAGTAAATTTGTTGAAAAAATAAGAGTGTTGGTGAAATGTACATAAAAATAAATTAATATATTTAAAAAAATTCATATTAAAGTTTATTTGTCACTAGTTCATGTCGCTTATCGCGTTACACGTAATAGAGGAGAAAAGAAACAAGCTGCATGGTTTCTACAGTTACCTAGTTAGTTACAATTTCTGTACCGCGTACCGCGCTACATGTAATCGCACCCTTAATCTTCTAATTTCGGTAAATATCATTATTTTTAAATCTTGATATGTATATTGTAATCTTCAAAGAGAATCAGTATTTCTTTGTAGTCAGTAGAAACACTACTGTTATAGAAATCGCACTCTGCGGAATGACAGATGTAAACACTGATCGCCATTTTTTTTTGGACGATTTAATTATAACCTTTAAATATGTTCGATGGTACTTCTCTGTTATATCACTGACAAAATACTATTAAAGACCGTCAACCCTAAACAAATTTTCGGCAGTATAAAAAGGGCCCGGAGGTAATTGAAAAACGCTGATATTATCGACAATATAAATTTGCTATTATTAACATAAATATTTGGCTCATACATTATTAAGATTTTTTTTATTATATAAATGTTCCATAAATAAATATGCATACTTGTAAAGCTATAATATATCCTATATATTGCAGAAAAATTACAATTTTTTCTCTGCAGTTATCATTGCTGTTGATAATCAAACTTTGACGATAACACTGAAATTACAATTTTTAGTATCTCATCGATGATTATATCTAATAGAATGGGTATAAAGAGAGTGACGCCAATTAGCCGGAAATCGTTATTTGGTGTCCTACATCTGGAGTATCTATACGACGTAATTCCTTATCTTAACCTCTTCTTTCTTTAATGTTGTCTTCTTCTAACTAACAGTAAGGACACCTAATGGCGTAACCAATTAGCGTTAGGCACACGCATTGGCGCCACTCGCTTTATACCCACTTCAATATTTAGTGTCCGTATTTATAGTAAGACTTTGTACTTCAGGCTTCCTTAAATTTATCTTTAGATGCTCAGTAGCCAATGAAATAATTCGTAGAGTATCTGAAGATAAATTTAAAAAAGCCTTAAATATTGGGTCATCTAAAAAGTATTCGCGGTTTTTTGTCACTAGATGTGTGTTGATGGTCATATATCTAGTGACAAAGTACCGCGGATACTTTTTAGGTGACCCAATATAAGGCCTATAAATACGAGTATTACTTCAAAGGATCGATTCTGTATCTTGAAACGAGGTGAAAATTACAAAAATGAATGAATTTACTAGAATATTGATAATTTTATTGGTCAACACCTAGAAAAATTTGCTCTTGTGTAATTTTCTACTTTTGTAATTTTCACCTTGTTTGAAAATACAAAATCGACCCCCAATGTCGACTTGTGTCATCAAATGGAAAGCACCCATTCTGTCAAAGTACATGATGTGAATTAGGCGTATGGCCGATATTAAGCCTGATGTCCACGATGTTAAAAATTGATCTCTGATAGAGAAAAAGTTAACAAATCACATTTCAAATCAATTTGATTACATTGATCAATTTGATGACTATTGCGATTGGTAATTCTTTCTTTATCCGAGGTCTCGATTTCAACGTGGACACAAGATTTTAGAGAGCTTCACACAGGGAGAGAATAGCAAATTGCATCACGTTACCCATCTCCTCTAATTGAGCATGGGCATCAAAATTCCATAGACACGGAAGAGATTGGAGAGTAATGGTCACGTGAACCTCGTCCTGATTGGATGTGAGGATTCACGTGATGCAATTTGCTACTTTCTCCTTGTGAGACTCTCTAACCGGTATTCAGAGGCCAGATCTTATATTCAAGAATGTTTTAAGGCCGGTATTCATAGTCGATTCTTATTTCAAAACCATCTTAAGTAATGTCTTATGCAGTCCTCTGATTGGTTCGTGACTTAAGACGGTCTTGAATATAAGATCCAACTATGAATAGTATGAAGCCGGCCTATAGTTTTAAGAAGTCACAAACCAATCAGATACGCTGCATTAGCGTCTTAAGACATTACTTAAGATGGTCTTGAAATAAGAATCAACTATTAATACCGGCCTATGAATTCTAGGCCTATCGATTCTGAATCTTCAAACAAGGTGAAAATTATAAAAGTGAGCAAATTTATTAGGTATCGACCAATGAAATTATTAGTATTCTAGCTAATTCGCTGACTTTTGTAATTTTCCCTCGTTTCAAGATAGAGGATTGATCCTTGGGGATCCATGTATTTTTTTTTATCGATACATTAGTTTTAATTCACATTTCCCAATTGGTCCACGATGGCGCAATATGTCTTGATTACTATTAATTACTACTCTAAAGTTGCTGTTAGCTGTCTATTTTTTTATAGTTAAAGGTATAACGTACGTGTGTGTGTGTGTGTGTGTGTGTGTGTGTGTGTGTGTGTGTGTTCGCATTATTTGCACGAGGGTGCGTGTAATATGTGACGTAGTAGAGGATGAGAGAAAGAGAGAGAGAGAGAGAGAGAAACGAATCGTGTCAAGTTACTAAGCGCTGTCATTTCTGATGGTGCTTCATAGCGTTCGTTGCATATCGGTAGTGTTTTCGAGCATTTACTAGAAACGAATTTTACCAAAGCGAACACATATTTAATTGAAATTTGTAATTGAAATGGCGGATACAACCGTAGACGCAACGCGGCGCTTAAATGTGAAAAAACAAACATTGGACGACGCTTATGCGGCGCCTGCAAACTTCCTTGAGATCGATGTTATTAATCCGATTACACACGGTGTCGGCAAGAAACGTTATACCGATTATGAAGTTCGTATGAGAGTGAGTAATATCTATTTTGCTTTATACATTTGTGCAAATTTATTAAGCGTTTCACACATCTGTCATGTCGAAATTTAGTCTTTCCAGTATTTTTTTACGCAACAATAAAACAGACGCATCGAATAATCATAATTCAGTCATGTCTACTGATTCATTAGACATATCGTGGGTTGTTCCCGCTATCATATTGATAAAGACCGATATACATTCATTACTCTATAGATTTCAAAACAAATCTTTAAATTTGCTCAAAAATCTAATTGGTATTGATATTTTTTTATTTTTATATACCGACATTAATATCATAAATTCAGACAAACTTTATATTTGGAGCAACAAAAGCGTGAAACTGTAACATTGGAAAATTGAAGATAACTGAATAGTGAATAGTAATATATATGAAAATACATGTGCATACATGTATTTGCATTATACATATATACATACACATATCATAGATATTTCAAAACGTTGGAGATTTCTGAACATATTTACTAAGAAACTCAATTTTAAAGTGACTTTTTTTTTAATTGACTTTTTCAGACAAACTTGCCAGTCTTTAAAGTAAAAGATTCAACAGTAAGAAGACGATACAGTGATTTCGAATGGCTGAGAAATGAATTAGAAAGAGATAGTAAGGTTAGTTACTGAAAGAGGTAATTGTGCTTAAAAACAGAATCTATCTTTATTTCTATCTTTAATTATGAATAGAATCGTAGGGAGATTAAAAAAAATAATATCAATTTGTCAACTACTTCAGAAAGTATACATTTATTTTGGCATCTCTTACATTTATTTATTAAACTTATTATTTAACTATGACGATAGGAAGCGTACGTTTGTGAGACATGAGGAAAGTATCGTGATCTTTTAGATACTAAGCCAGAACTTGAACCTTTCTCCTTTTCAGACAGCCACTGAAGTGAACCACAATTGTCTCTTTTTGATACTTTTTTTATTTTTGACCTGTATATCTTATTGTAATGTAATATAATATAATAGAAAACCATTTTTCATATATTTTCTTAAATTACAGATTGTGGTACCACCTTTACCAGGGAAAGCATGGAAACGTCAAATGCCTTTTCGTGGAGACGATGGAATATTTGAGGAAGATTTTATCGAAGATCGAAGAAAAGGCTTGGAAGTTTTCGTTAACAAGTAAGCATATTGTTTTATGTGCAACAAGAAATTTTATAATTATGTTTCATAAACAGAAATAATATGCAATCTCTATACATAGAAGTGATTATTCAATCTAGTACTCTCTGTATAATTATTTAAAAAATTTTATTCGAGTTCTTTAAAGATTTAGCTATAGCAGGATGTTTATTTAAGCATGTTTACATTTATTTTTATTCTTTGAAAGAAATAAATATATTAGTAGGTAAAAATATTATATTTGTATATTAGTAGAATAATATATATTAATAGGTAGAAAATAAGATGAGATATCTCTCTGATTATTTTTCTCAACTCAGTAATGACTTTCAAAGATAAGAATTTGCCGTTTTAACTGAATTTAACCATAAAAATAGGCAACTTGTTTCTTTTGCAGAAATCATGTTCAATATGAACACAAAACGAAAGTTATTGAAGCGCATTATTTCTTAATCATGTATTATATTAAATTATTCTATTAAATTATTATATTCTATTAAAATCACTTATATATTTTGATCGTAGTATTACTGTACATGTAATATATCTCCAACAAATGTCAGTGATTGTCTGTAATAATATTTTACCTGAATTATTGCGTAATCATTTATATTTCAGAATAGCTGGACATCCTTTGGCACAGAACGAACGATGTTTGCACATGTTTCTGCAAGAACCGGTGATAGACAAGAATTATGTACCTGGAAAGATACGTAATACATAAGTCACTATGAAAAAAAAAAAAATATATATATATATATATATATCACGAATACCTTTTCCACCAAGTCGTCATATTTGAGATCACGTTTTCATTACATTTACATCTTATTTGGAAGTCACAAATATTCTTATTCTTGCAAGAACCAAGTAAGCTACCTATACTACGTTATCAAATCAGGATGCTTATTTGGAAATATTCACACTTCTAGTTTACTCTAACTATTATTATATTACACGAGAAACATAATAAAGTATCTTTATAAGAAAATAAATAAATGATAAATTGGCAAAATCATTCTTACATGTTACTAGGTTAATTCTGTCTGCTGTTATCATATACTGTTTATAACAAAAGAAATAAGCAAAATAAAAAAATGTTATTATTCATAAGAGTTATATAAAATGTATTCCTTATTTTGTTAATTATGTAGATAGTGTATTATTTAACGTAATTAAAAATTTGATACATAAACTATTAGTTTTTAATTTAATAGAGGATAGTACAACTGAAAAGGAGGTAATTTTAAAGAGTAACTATAAACACACACATCCATCCTTCCTTAAAATTAAATTTCTACTTCAAAGTTTTCGCAAAATTTTGTTTTATTTACGAGTATTTACATTGTAATAAATATGTGATTCTATGAATGATACACAAACAAAATCAAAAATGTTATGCAAGAGACTATCTATAGCAAGTTACAATTTCTATATTTCATTGATTTGTATTATATACTTTAATGAATAATACTATCAATTTCTTATAGATATATATCCTGCTTAATCTTAATAGACCTCTTGTTCTTGAAGTAACTTTCTATATACTTACTTACACACTCTTGTTCTGAAATATATAAACGGAAGAATATATGAATATTATGATTATGAAATAATTTGTTCATGTACTTTTTTTATTGCTATATTCAGAGCTGAGAGGGACGGTATGTATTTGAAATATTTTTTGCAATACAAGTGTATTTTGTTTTATTTCAACGGAGCACACGAGAGTTTTATGTATTTTGTAATTCAATAAGATTAGATTAGTTGTTAATCTTAATATTTGAAATACAAAACTTTTATACGCTCCCATGAAACACAAAATACAAAATATTTTTATATGCTGCATTGAAATGTAAAGTATAATTATCTTATAAACTGTTTTTCAAAAAATAATATTTCAAATATTCAAATAGAGTCAGTTCTATATTCTGAATCACAAATTGAACATTATGAGATATATAGAGTAGTAGCTATACTTTTTCCTAATGTATTTATTTTTTATTTAATTATATGGAAAGAATATAATATAAATTAGCAATGTTTGAAATTGAAAAAATTGAAATTAGGCTTTTCCAGCGACTAATTCTTCTTTTAATTGAGTATTACACAATTCTCCATTAGTGTTATATTGAAATACTCAATTGATAACAAAATAAGATAATCATCTAAAATATATTTAATGCAAATATTTTTATTTAATATTATTAATTTATTAATAATATTAATTTATTTTATTATTCAAAATTGTGTAATTTTTTGAATAAGTAAACTGAAAAACATAACTATATCGGCTCACCTGGAAAAGTATTCTCTATAATGAGCATATCTGTGATGTACTTTGCAACAGCTTTAAAAAGATGACGATCTTTAATTCTTCTTTTTTTGTAGAATGGCATTAAGTATTTCACAATCCAAGGAGCTATTCTTTCTTTGCAAGCTGATAAATGTTCTTCTATACATACTGGTGAATCTGGCATCATTTCTTCTTCCTCAAATTCCCCAAACAAACGAAGAAATTTTTCTCTTACTCTTCCATGCCTTCGATAATTTGTCAGTGATAATTCAGTCATTTTAGCTTTTAATTTTGAAACTTGATGTACACGTTCCACGAACCAAATAGCATTTATCTTTTGTTTTTGTTTGCTTTCAACAGTTTCGTTTATATTAATTCCTTTTGACTTAATAGTTTTTTTACTTTGCAATTCTTTATAACGACTGAAACTGATTCTTCCTTCGCTTGTATTTACTTTTGCTGCATTAGGCCTCGATACATTATTACTTATTGGAACATTAAAAAGATTTGTGTCTACAACAATATCCGCTTCTGAACATATCTCGTTAATTTCTTTATCGATATTTGCTTTAGTAACACCAGAATGTTTCTCAATTAATCTCGTAAGATCACTACTATCATCACTTTCGCAAAACATATCTTGCATATGTTGTAATAGAGAATCTTGTGAATTTTCATCTTCATTTCTGACAGATATGTTATCCATTACATGAGAATCCATCTGATGATTAAATCCATGACTAGCGTCGTTAGAATCTTTTGCAATATTTTGCAACATTTGCGTATCTGTTTCATTTGTATCTATGGGGAGAGTTTCATCATTAAAATTTTCCAGAACATTCCCACTTTTAAAGAGATTGTTAGAATTCATAGTGGGTAATACTGTTTGCAGTGATTTCTCACAGTTAAATGTAATAGATACATCTTGTATATTTGTTCTTTCTGAATCCATCCATGTGTCATCTGTTTGTACAGCGATGTCAGATTTATTTTTTGATGCTTCTAAAAATATTATCAATTTTTTATACGCTTTCTTTTTCATTGTATGTGATTTTACATCATCAATCTACAAAGACAAACAAATTACAATGATATAAAATATCGATGAGGAAATCTTAAACTGCCTTCCTTTTAACTATTTTAAATAATAATACTTATTACCATTTTCAACATATTTTGTCTGTATATACTAGTTTCCAGTGCCAATTGGACAGCATGTAATTCCATTTGGTCTGCACACTTTTTCACTTTAATACTTGGTACATCATTTTCTTTAAAACAAGTTGTATAATTATTAAGTAAGCATTTATGAAGATAGGACAAATATACAGCACGGACCTGTACAAATATATATTATGAAACAATTGTATATAATGTAACAGTCATTATACAATATTGAAAAAATATTTTATAAAATTTTTCAATAAAATCTTTTTGATTAATTTCTAAATAGTTAATCACAGCTTGATTTTGATTATTTCTTATTTTGTAATAAACATTAATATCATCACTTAGATCTTTTAAATTTAGTTTAAAACTTTAGAACTTTTCAAGTTAAATTAAAATTTGATTGTAAAAGTTATTTCTATATTTATATGCATTCTAAAATAAACTAAATTAAATCAATTAAATTTCTTTATGTCAAAATTCGCTAGAATTTTGAGCATGCTAAGTTCTAATGGTAAGAAATATAAAATAATGTAAATATATGCATATATATAATTATGAAAACATCTTTCCGTCGAATATGGCCAACCCTGTATATATGTGTAGCACACACATAATTATATGCAAAGAAACGTGCCATTGTAGTGAGACGTAAAAACTCATTGTTGAATTCGTTGACGATGACAGGATTATCGTTGGAAAGTGGTGGTAACGGCATAAATGAGAAATCGTCGATATTATCCGAAATAACATCGCTGTCATTATAGACATTCTGTTCTTTTTTCAATGTAAACAACAAAGAAGCATCGATATGATCAGTCATTGCAGTGAATATTTTGCAATAATCACATCGTATGACAAATTGTAAGACGTTTGTTGTATGTACATACATACATCTATCAACAACGTAATCCTCAATACATCGATAGACTTCTACATTACATACGTATAAACAACTAACTAATGAAATAAATTAATGTTTGATCAAAAGAAACTACGTTTGTTGTGCCGTCATAAAAAAGATTAAGGGTGGCGGCACATGGGGCCATGACGTAAGAATACAAGAGATGCGTTCGGGAAGCGCTATTAGCGCTATTTGTCATTCTGTTCTTGTTTTATGTCTAATAAACAACGAAGATAGAATGGCAGAAGTAGCGCTAATAGCGACTCGCCAAACGCATCAAAGGTATTTGCGTATAAAGCCGGTTTTACATAAGTTTCAAGCCGATCGCAAGTTTGTGTGATAGCCAATCTGAAGCTTGCATTTTGAAATTAACGCTTCATATTGGCTCTCGCAATAAACTTGCGATCGGCTTGCAACTAATGTAGAATCAGCTTTAGATTTGGCTGTCGCAATAAACTTGCGATCGGCTTCTTACTGTCAAATGAGAGGGGAATACTTGACTGTTTTTATTTCATAATACTTTCAAAATATTAGGTGCGCAACTAAGTTCTCGCTGTTATTTTGATGCATTTTCATTAAAATAACAGCGAGAACTTAGTTGCGCACCTAATACTATTTAGAATACTTGCATTCGTTCTTATTTCAAGACTGTTTTAAGATCTAATACGGCCCTCTGATTGCTTTATGACTTCTTAAGACTACTTAAGAAGATCTTGAATATAAGATCTGACTATGAGTATCATAGACGCAAATTTTCATCCCGTCGAAAGATTGTAATTAACGCATTATTATGACCAACCAATCGGTAGACAGTCACGTGACTTATCGCTTGCCTCGTAGCCAATCAATTTACAATTTTTTATAGTCTTATGGCACGATCCCATGGTGCGGAACGTATGTGCATTGCGGAATTAACGGAACACTTTTGATTAGTTTGACTTGTTTTACGTTGTTGCGCCGATTTTTATGCGCATGCAATGTATGGAATTGCTGGAATTGTGAGAATTTGCGCGAAGAAGACAAAGGGCCGGTCTCACTCAACTCCGATTATGCTAATCGGTCGATTAAAAGAGAGAGAGAGAGAGAAAGAAAGTTTTAGTACTGTCAACTGCAAAACTTGAAAACATTCTTTTCTGGCGGGGCGCCGAGTACTCACTTGTGTATAACTTTTTCGCGGTTAAAGAAATTTGCGACTAATAAGAACCCGTGTTGTTGTTATCATATCATTCTTCACAACTACCAGATGATTAGAGTTTTGCAGGTTGTATTTCATGAATTTTGACGAATGTATTGAGTCATCTAAAAAGTATCCGTGGTTTTTTGTCACTAGATGATGTTGACAAAAAACCGCGGATACTTTTTAGATGACTCAATATATACACGCATGTGATTCCGGTCAGCATGAGTTCGTTTCCTTAAAGGTGCCTTTACATAGCAGCGTCAAGCGTCAGAGTATGCGCAGTAATATGTTTAATAATTTTACTAAAATTGAATTTAATTTACGAGATACACTAATAGTATATCTTAGTTTATAGGAATCTTAGTTTACATTATATAATAGCTGTGGTCAAAGTCCCGTTACAAATGCTTTGAAACATTTGATGGACCAATTAGAAGAAAAAATTTTACAAAATTTTACTGACCAATTAAAAAACGCTTCAAAGCGTTTGCAGCATCGCGTGGACCGTACCCTAATGTAAATAAATATAAATTTTTAGCATTATATGTAGTATAGTAATGTATATCAGAACATAACCTCTTATAATTTATGATTTTACGTCAAGAAGCTGTGCAGAAGATTATTGTGCAGGAATCCGGAGATTCAAACCTCTGCGCAATAATCTTCTGTGCAAATGCTCGACGCTTGCATGTAATGGCACCTTAAGGAAATGGAATTTTGGTAACAAAGTATATCTCACTCTTATAATTCAGTATTTTTGAGTATTAAAAGTAATGTTATAGGTAAGATAATTGCACAAATTATGTATATTACTGTTTTAGTCGCATTGAAATTACAAAATATCAATTAAATCAAACAAATTAACTTGCAACTCGAGGTTACATTCCGTTCCATTTTTATTCCGTTCCAGTTACATAGGAGGAGTAAAACGAGAAAAATTTCTTACGGATTGATCTTAAATTTTCTAGTAAGAAATCCGTTCCGTCGTTCGATTCCCTGTACATGGAATGGCTCCCCTCAGGGCTGTCTCACACAAAATTCTGTAACAGTATGCGTAAGGTGTAAACTTAAGCCAATGAGCCAACTAGGACTTTACTGTTTTAGATTACGTAATCTAACGGAAATGGAAATAAAAGTAAACTTAACCTTGCAATAAAATGAATTTTAACTGATTAAAACTCGCCTTATGGATAAGTTTTATTGCTATTTCTATTTCCGTTAGAGTACGTAGATCTATAGCAATATTCTGATTGGCTCATCGGCTTAAGTTCACGGCTTAAATTCACGTCTTAGATTACTATTACAAAAATTTTGTCTGCGGCAGCCCGTAATACAATTACAATGTGTATGTGTAGTTACACAAACGATATGACAATACATTTCGCACTATATTATTATATTGGGTCATCTAAAAAGTATCTTTGGTACTTTGTCACTAGATATATGACCATCAACACACATCTAGTGACAAAAAACCGCGGATACTTTTAAGATGACCCATTACATTTAACAGCAATACGCGAAAAAATTTTTATATTACGCAATATTATTAAAATTTGAATAATTACAGAAAATATTCAAAGTAATTGCTATTTACATAATTTTTAATATAAAAGAAGATATATTTACACAATAAAAGCAAATTTACTTAATTTTTGTAGAATTACATAATACTCTTCCGGAAAAGTGAGACTCCTTTCTCGCTTGAAGAAATTTGACGAAATCCTTATGGCCAGATTAAAGGATCTCTATGCTGGATTCATTCAGAGTGACCCTAAGCAGCTCTCGAGAGACAAAACGAACAATATTTTTTTCTATGGGTATGGTTATACTGTAACCATGATGTAATAAGTCAAGGTAAAAACGTTGAGCGTAATGGCAATAGCATACTGGAAACAACAATTTTGAGTCCAAATGCATTTTCCTGCATATAATAATAGTAACATACTAGGACAACCAATTAAATTCAAGGTCTAAATGCATACTCCTGCGCATTCGCAAGAACATTACACTTTGTATTTTTACATCATGACCGTGTAAAAAATGGCGCTAAACGTAATTTAGTCAGCCAATCAGATCATTTCCTCACTTGTTGCTTCTCTGATATCTATGCGATCCACTTGACTCTACGAATGCTTCAAAACTTTAGATTGACCAATTAAAGAAAGAATTTTACTAATTGACAAATCAAAAAATGCTTCGAAACATTTGTAGCAAGTGGACTGTAGCCATAGTAGAACAAGTAACATCATTAATCCAATCCAGGTCGATTCAAATCCGCTACGGCTGAAAACGCTATAAATTAAAATATTTTTTTTTATTGAATTTTGGAACGCTACGATATCGTAAAAGTATAAATCACTTGCGCAATAGACTTGTGCAATGAGGTATAAAGTGATGT
The DNA here is from genome assembly GCF_000204515.1 of Acromyrmex echinatior. The sequence goes on along the minus strand of NW_011627657.1, from coordinate 91,539 downwards.
AACTCGACTTCGCTTTTTAAACTTAAAAATGATAAAGATACACCACATACATCACGATCGCGCGAGCGCGAGAGCTTGTACGATAATAAAGGTCCTTATCGTTATGAAATATATTTCTTATATCTTTGTGAAAAATTATGCTTATAAATATATAATTATAGTGAATCTATACAAACAGAAAGATTATTACAATAAGTTGGCCTTAAAAGGAGCACTCTCCGATGAGAGAAACATATATTAGACTTACACATATAAGACAGTGCTTTATTAGTATAGTTAATATTTAACTGCAGAGATAACTCTGACGCGGCGACCGTGATAAAATATGTCGCTCGTAAACAGCACATAGTACTATAACGAGTTGTGCGTTACAAGATAAAACGTGCGTATTAAATTAGTGACTTCTTAGCAGGAGAATCGTAAAACCGGTATGATATATCGATAACATTATACTTTGTCATTAGAAGAATAAATTTTGTAGTGAGTTTTGATCCTTACATTTAATTGTATTTTCATCTTTGTGAAAAAAGAGACGCGAAATTTATTCTCATACCACATAAATTAAGTCAAAATTTAATCTTATTTAAACTTTTTGCATTATACATACAAAAATCACTAACGATTTCAATTCTTGTCCAGATCGCGTTTTATTTATTGATGAATAAACACACTATACACTTTCAGATATCCTTATTGTGTTCTTGCTTTTTCACAGTATGCTCACACAGTTTGAGTTATGCTCAATTATTCTACTTATATTGTTAGAAAGATAGGAAAAAGTTTATTAAATTTGTTATTAAATTTGTGAAAGTTTTATCAAAAAATGAAATCTTGACAAAAGGTTTATCTCATCTTTTATTTCAATTTATATTCTGATATTATTTAATAAAATTAATTATTTTATGATTATTCAATTTTCAATGACCTCATTTAATTAATATATTATATACGTGTGTATTATTATTATATACACAATACATATATATGAAATGGCTGAAATTTGATTATTGATTGGTAATTATTCTCTCTATGAATTTTGCTTAACTTGTTATGCACAGTCTCTCTCAGGTTATTCCTGAAAAATATTGCGTACGAAAATATTAGAGGAAATCTATTGCAATATAATATAAACGTAACGTATATATTTTATATATTTATTATAGTATATATTTTCATATATTTTCATATGATATTTTTCAAGAAGCTATTACAAATATATTATATACTTTTCTTTTTCAACTGCACTTATTTAATAGAAATAACTTTTAAAGAATAATCTTTAGCCAAAATTTCAAACGTGATGAGAGAAAAGAAAAGAATGGAATGGAAAATGAATGATTAATCGATATTTATAAAAAAGGCAAATATTGTGTTGAAGGAAAAGGAATTAAGAAATAATACAATAGATTCGATAGAACGGAAAAGATTATATCTATTTGCGATACTTGACACATATATGTATATGTAACGGGCATAACATGCGGAGATAGGGAGACCTGATTGGTTGATTGAGTGTTAAAGCGCGCATCAATCGACCAATTGCTGACCAATCGACCAAGCCAATTTTCCGTTTGAAATTTGCAGTTCTTCACAGTCTGCGTTGCATGTGCCATGTCGCGAATGGAGCAACTTCTTTTTTATCAATTTTCAACCATTTTCCATGATATCGTAATTAGCGAAATGTGTGAATTTTTTCTTTCATAAATCATCGCGGCTAAATCTAGCGATAAAATGTGCTTTTAGCCTATTCAGTGAATCAAATACAGAGAGCGCATCGAAAAACTTTCGAAAGGTAAGGAAAAAATTTACTTTAGAAACAATGCAGGCTTAATTTAACAAGGTTTTTGAAAGTCATCAACAATCGAGATTGTAACACAAATAAAAAAAATGAAAAATCTAGTTTATCTAACAAGATCAATTTTTCAACTTATATTTATTAAACATTTTTCTAACTTTAGTATACTATCTGCACATCCTTCTTTCTTCTTAATTTAATTAAAAATACAAAGGGTGGGTCACTTTAATATTCTTGTTAGAATTGTTTTCTAAGTCTTTTACAAAATAATGTTTCAAGCAAAAGTTGTATGATCTAAAGAAAAATAAATAATAGTAAAATCAATTTTCAAGAAAATCGATTCTTCGTGATCATGGAGTCATATGGAGATGTGACATTGTCATTTTTTTAAATAGAATAGTATAATTTGTTTTACCTAAAATGATTCATCATATAATTATTATGCATATGAAGCTCTTAAAGCAAAGATACCAAAAAATTAAAATAATTTATGTGATATTTTATATTTGGTGTCAAATGCAAGAATAAAGTATAAAATATCTTGTAAACTATTTGTTTTTTAATAATTGTACATATTGTAATACTTTCATGCACATGCAGTAATGAAATGAATCAATCTTCAAAGAAGACACAGGTAACTGCTATTCAAAAACTATTCAAAAAAATTATGCAATTTGCAATATGCAAATACACTATATCAGTTTCGTTTATATATTTACATTAACTGATTCATCTCATCTATGCATAAGATATAGTTATTAAAACTTAAAATCAATTCGGCGCGCAATTTAAGAAATTACAAATGTGGTATATAAATTCACATTAAATTATTTATAGCACTCAAGATCCAGCTTCAACCGGTATAGGCATTATTTCTTAGTTATTGTGTATTCACCGCGTTATACAGTCCTAACAAATCGTGAAATTTATTATTATTAAAACTTATACTTACTTACTCTTTCATTACTTTTCATTAATATTAAAAATGATAATTGATTGCCTATTCTCAGCGAGAAATGACTCATCAAATCAATGTCGATTCGACGTCGAATTAATAATTTCAACCACGATTTGACGTCGAATTAATGATTTCGACGTCGATTCGGCATTGTTTCGACGTTAAATTGATTATCATTTCTCACGGGATTAGCTATGCATTAGAGAGTTGAAAGGAGAAAACTTTTTCAAGTCTCTCTAGGTGCTCACTATCTTCAATTCTTCGCAATTAAAGGAAAGAATATAATATTTTAGTGAAATATGTAAATTAAAGGTCGATCAATCATCTGCAATTTTATCAGTGCCTTCTCAAGGATCTGCCATTTTCTCATTTATCTTTTCTCTTTTATCTTTTCTCTTTTATTCTTTATAATATATATATTACACGCACACACATACACACACACACACGTGTGTATAGGTACACAATGTTCTCTTTCCTAATTCATTATAATTAGTTTATAAAATATAGGCCAGTATTTATAGTCAATTCTTATATTCAAGACAGTCTTAAGTTCTGTCACGAACCAATCAGAGGGCCACATTAGCACCTTAAAATGTTACAGACGGTTTTGAAATAAGAATTGACAATGAATACCTGCTATAGTTTTTATTTTAATCAGCATGATAATTACGTATGATTGTATTTTAATATTATTTTATAGATAAAAAATTTTTCACTTTTCAACCATAAGAGTTGCAGTATTGTTGCATAAAAACTTTTTTCCCTATTATTTAATATATATATTCTTAATACATTCTTATAATATACATAGCAGTATTTTAATAGATGCATATAATTTTCGAAATTGTGCGACCGAATAAGCCAGGCATAAGTCAAAACGTTATTTCGTTCGCATTTATGTATATGCATGACATTTCGCAGGAGATGAATATTTTAGACTATTATGCCGTGGGCTCGATCAAGTCAATGGACAGATATCGACAATTGTACACGAATCTGACAAAGGATTGACAGTTCTGTTCGGCAAAATTTTTATGCAAGTGACTGACGAAAGTATACACAACGAATGTTATGTTTCATGAATGTTATGTAACAAATTCTCATAATTTCAAATGTATATAAACATATGTACGTATCATATCAAATGTCATCTTAATTATTAGTATTGTCGATTTTTTGTTTTTTGTAAAAATTTCTTATACAGGATGTAGATGACGCAGATGCTCTATTTCTTAATTGAAACCAATTTTACGAATTGAAAGAAAATGATAAAAATTTTCAAATTATCTTATCTTTTTCTCCTTCTGTTAAATTCTAAGTGCGAAGATATTTTTTTAAATATTTTAGTTTGATATTCTCGATCGAATCTTTGACGTTTTAATTTAAAACAAACACAACAAAACAATATCCAAATAATCGTTGACTATAGTTAGTTGCTGACTTTCGTTTTTGCATTATTAATTCGGTGGAATTACTTTGAGTTTAAGAATCATCTGTAGACTGTATTTGTATGAAAGCCCCACCAAATAACTCATTGTTACATGCGTTGAATATTCAGAGACAAAAGTAGATAAAACAAAGTGATTTTAAGTTAATAAAACGGGAGGAAGAGAGAAAGAGAGAGAGAGAGAGAGAGAGAGAGAGAGAGAGAGAGAGAGAGAGAAACACATGCAGTTTTTAGTATAATTAAATAAAATTACAGTAAAACACAATTACATAAAATATTTTATTCCAGTTTGAAAATTTTAAGATATCTAGTGAAATATTCTATTAAACTATTGTTTTAATTTTCATCTTGAAGGAGATATATCACAAAATGTGCAAATCTATTTTTAATCATCCTATCTCGATTATTGTATTATATTTTACACATACAACATTAATAGAGAAATAATTTTCATTTTTTTAACCAAATATTTCAAATAAATTTGAACAGTCAAAATAAATATTTTTTGTCCTGAATAATTTTCTGTCTCATTTTGTTATTGTATTGTTAATGTGTTTCATTTTGTTTTATTAACAGAATATTTATTAAATCTTCGTATACATTAGTTATGAGAGACATTTTTCACTTTTATCGACAAAATTGGATATTTCAATATGCAAATAAATAAATATATTTTGATTAAAATGTTGTTATTTAAAAGGAAAAAATGTATGAAAAAATCTTGAGGAAAATATGAATTTTATTTAAAAAATACATATAATATAAGAGAACACGAGCTTGACATGGCAAATAGCGCACTGATTTATCATGCCAAAGGTCCCGGGTTCGATCCTAGTAGGAACCAAAATATTTACGCTCGTGTCTCCTCTCGGAAAAGGCTGGCAACTTCCCGAGAATATCCTTGCCCACGGAATCACCTCTCGAAAAATCCATCGTTCGGAACCGGCATTAAAATTGTATGCTCGTGGCAATTGAATAATCAACGCATCAAACATATGAGAGAGGTGTAACACAGATCAGAAGCCTAACGTAAAAAGAAGAAGAAGAAGTGTAATGTGTAGATATATTAAATATATATATATATATATATATATATATATATATATATACATCATAAATTATAAATTTCGTTCTACGTTTACTTATTATTTTATTTGATCATTAAAGTAAAATTGTAGTATTATAATCTCAAATAGAAAATGGAAGCAAATGAAACTAGACTTCTTTCGTACTGTTTATAATATTTATTCTTTCTTCCTTTCGTATGCCTTTTTATGTCTAACAATAAGTATATACGTAAATTAGAAAGAAAGACGTTTTGACTGCTATATATATATCATTCATAAAAAAATGAGCCTATCTATAGATATATTTTAAGGATATATTTTTCTATCAAAATTTCATCGAATACTGTATTTCTCGAGACATATAAATTAATATGTAACATTTGAGTTTGGAGTTTTCTATTTGAATAGAAATTATTATGTTGCGATTGAATAATAATGATTCTAAATTCTTATCAAAAGATAGCAATTCTTTTACGTTTTTCTTTTTTCTCAATGCTTTCTTTTCATATTTATTTTATTTTTTTTTTATATCTTTATACTTTGTAAACTATTTTGTTATTCTTTTCATATTTATTTTTTTTTTAATACCTTTATACTTTGTAAACTATTTTGTTATTCTGTTATAACTATTTTGTTCTCTATTATTGATTATTCTGATATTATTAGGAAGGAGCAGATTCTACGTATAAAAAGTATAAACAATTAAGTTGCGAATTTCCGATAAAATTGCAGACGGGATTTTGACGGGACACTTTTAAATAGAAATCTTTTTTATCTACTGCGCGCCTCCCGATAAGGCAGGTGACGATTCTGTAATAGCAATACTACAACCCTGGCAACCCCCATTGTTAATGATCATGCCGCGCATATGATGCGTATCCCAATGAGAAGTGATATTAAAATGATCAAATCAACATCGATCCGACGTCGATTCGATGTCGATTCCATAATCATTTCTCATTGGAATCCTCCGCGCGAAGGTATACGATGCGATGGAGAGAATCCGCGGCGAACAGAATGGCGCATGCTCATCCATATATACTCATTCCTTGTCCTGTACTCGATCCTGTAGCCTGTAGTAGCCCAGTCGTCATCATCGGCTCTAGGGCTGCGCGGGCCTAGAAAATCCATATCAGAACAAGAACGACCGCGCAAGTAACATTCTTTGCTGGAATTGGTACAATTATATTTTATGTATATTAATACTTTGCAAAAAATATTAAAAAGAAATTATATACTCACGAAATTCAGTCTTCTACAAGATTCTTATACATCGCATACTTTACATGTATGTATATCCCTCTAATTTATCTCATTCATCATTAACATTGTAATATATCTATAATAAGGATTTGTAAAACTATAAAAATATTAAATGATATAATTATGTCAGATTTAATATTTATAAATAGTATTTTGAACTGAATTAGACTACACAACATATAGAAAACATATCCCTCACTAAATGTGCATCTATTTAAACTAGACGCTGTCTAGTTCTTTGAATTTCATCAAGTCGATCTTTAAAAAACTATCAAAGATCCTACAACTTTCGGCTTTTCAAGCGATTAAAAATAAAGACCTATTTAAAAATATAAATTGAAGAAAAATAAGTGAATACAACGCAAGATTAGTGTATTATAAAAATTATAATTGTGCCAACTAATCTGACTATTATACTGCGCGGACGCAGTCACTGCAAAACCGACTTCTCAACGCGTCGCGGTGCTGTTGGTGTTGACGCTCTAAGCAACTGCAAGCAACAAAGGTGATCAGTAGTGGTTGTTCGTTCCGGAACACGTGTGAAATATTAGCGACTGGTAGTTGTTATCGTTTTAGTTGACAGATGGACGACGATACAATATTAGAAACATTCGCTTCCAGGAAAGAATTATGCTTAAATGTACAATATAAAATACATGGCGTATTGTGCGGGTGTGGTAAAAAATATAACGTAATATTTATCCTAGCAAAAAATAGCCGGTGAGATTCTGTAGCATAAAGTATAATTTACACAATAAAATCTATGCCGTAGTATAGCAACATTATACTGCGTTCATATCATAATACGCGTAATACAACTACGTCGATTAATTATCTCTTTGAAACGCTAATTATAAAAGATTAATTTTTTAGCAATCATTGGTCTGACATATTTAGTGTAATATAATGATATCAGAAGCGATCATCTTTGTAAATGATTCACAATACTCTCGTGTTTGCGCTATAATCTGTTTCTCTTTGCTCTTGACTGGGTAATGAGAGAATTTGCCTCTCATGCGCATTTACCAGCTTGAGGGTTAACAATATCGAAATGGTTAAATTGCCGATAAATCTCTCAGTTGAGTATACCGTGATAAATAATCGCTCTTTTAAATTAATGATCCGAAACCCATTCTCAGAGTACTAACAATAAGTAACGCGTCCTTCGCGAAGATTATGAAAGCAAGAGAGGCACGACAGAGTAGGTTGCATCGTTTTGTTGTATCGCGAACATTATTTAAAAATGACTTTTTTTTTAAGATTTATTGCAAATAGTTTCTTCGAAAGCAAATATGTACTTCAAACTACATTTGCACAGATAAATTTATATAATTTACATTCAGAAATTAAAAAAACGATCGATTTTTTGTAATTTCTCTGTAAAAGCGACGTACTTTAAGAAGGTATTAAAGTGAAGAAAGAAAAAGCAAATAGAGTCAAAATACAAATTTATGATTTAATAAATATTATGTCGCTATTATTGTCAACGTTTAACTTTTCTTTTTGTTTTTATGTTTTTCTTTTTTATTTTTTTTTTCTTATATATTTTTTAAATATTTTTCGAAAAAGCAAAGGAAAAATGGAAATACATATTTAGTTAGAGCGATCGATTCGATTTTATCGAGAAAGATATTTAATATTACAAATATGTACAGTTTAAGTGAACGCATATGTGTATGTTTGTGTGTATGTTTCTAAACATGGCTGTCATATTTCCTACGTAATTCTATAATATGACAGGAAAAGATTAAAGAACAAAGATAATAAAGAAAGGGTAAACAAATAAAACTGTAAACTTGGTGACGAGTGAAACTTGGTTTCACATATTGATTCGTCAATACTTATAAATAAAATTCTTTCGAGATCTTACTGAAAGCTCTTTCGTAAATTAAAACTCGTTTGTAAATTTTTTACAATATATTAATTCGCTGATTCTATCGGTTTGTCCCTATGTGTAAAGACACATCTCATGAAATTACAGTTCGTGCAAACCATCAGTGGATTGTGAACAGTGTAATACTTACAATGTCATCATATGTAAAAAAAAAGAACTGAATAAATTCTACTACTTTGGACAAACAAACAATAAGTTATATTATAAATCATAATTATATTATTGCGTGTTTTCATTGTATTTCGTTGTGAACGTTTACAACTAATTATGATGATTCATAACAAGTATTAAAGGCAATAGTATTAAGCGACAATCGCGCGTATCGAGATCGAGAATAACCAGCTCGGAATATTCGATCGTTGTAGGTGTTACCTTTGTCCTCTTGCAAAATTAGAATGTTCAAGAACCTACAAGTGAGAGGTATTTTCCAAATAATGGGAGAATGCGAATTGTCGCAGCTTCCATCACAACGATTTGCGTCCCTGGGAAACTATTATAACTATCGATATTATCGATTTCAAGTATCCAAGAGCTTCGTCTAATAGTTTCGAAGTGGCATCTTCGTGGACCAAGAGCTTCGTGATGGATGATCGTAACCGTCTGACAGTCGATCCAAGTATGGATCTCGTACTTCAAAGCGTATTGAGAAATTGCTGAGGAAGTCAAGTCGCGATATTCTACCCAACACAATAATCTTCAATTCAATAATCTTTAAATGAATGAAAATAGAAAATATATGACGGCTACCGTCGTTATTTTCAATTATTTTTAAAATTGTTAGATATTTTGAAAAATTTTCATAAAATTTGTCCCAGGAATCTCATATCGCAACCATCTCTTTCTCAAGGAGTGTATTCCTCGCGGAAGAATTTTACTCTTCATGGTCGATGCGATGGAGATAATTGTGATAACATGTCGGGAAGAAGAAAATACTTTTGCTCTCGGTTTATCTTTCAAAGATTAAACACATGTGAGCGGATAAAAATTCCTTGTATTTAATGTATTTATACCAATAAATCAATTTATTTATATCAATCAATCAATGTAGAATCACAAAATTATCGACGCGACGCGACGATAAGTTAGGATAATACAATATCGAAACGTTAATGAGCTATGTAATCCTCCTAATTAAAAGTATCTCCTTAATTAAACAATAATCGTATCTTAGTTTAGAATTAGGTGCACTTGTTTCACTTAATTAGTTTATTGTTCAACGAATTTCCAGTAAATTTATTCAATAGAAATGTATTTTATTTCTTCATAATCTCCTTCAAATTTATTACTATTGTAGTAAAGAGGGCTCCTTTTGTCTACAAATCGATTGCCTACATTATTTGCTTATAACTCATTTCCAACTTACAGCTCAATTGCCTACATGCACTTTTGCGCATAAATAAGATTTATATTTTTAAAACAGAGAACAGTGCTTGTAGACAATCGATCTGTAAATATATTTTTATTTCTTAACTTTATGTTTGTGCGCAAAAGTGCTTGCAAGCAAATGAGATGTATGCAAACGAAATCTTTTCCTATTAATAAATTAGAAATGAAATTGATTTTAGCGAAATTTGAAAATTAAAGAATGAAATTAATATGTTTATACTTATATTATACTGGCAAAAATTTAATATTCATATTTTGTATCAAATTATTTGGGCGATAAAAACTTAGATTGCCTTATATTGATAGTCTATTAAGATGAGAGAGAGAGAGAGAGAGAGAGAGAGAGAGAGAGAGAGAGAGAGAGAAAGGTGTGAGACAAATAGATTTAAGATATAGAATTATATACATGACATACATATTTTTGATTGACATTGCACAAGAATTATCGGATGACATTCGAGACGCATTTCATGCGGAAGCTTTTTTGTACAAGTCAACATGCACATATGTATGTATCTATGTCAGGTTCCGAAGATCCATGACAAATAATAAAACAGTATCTCCCTAGTTAACGCTATAAGAAATACTTTTGAAACATTTACAAAATGTTCCTAAAATAATGAAATATTTACAAAATCCTAAAATAACATTCTACAGGTATTCCGGAATATTCCAAAATGTTTACAGAAAGTAAAAGCAATTACATTCAAATAAATTAAAGATTCCATACATCGTTACATATTCGAAGAAAGTTTTATATATATTCTGCAAGATTATAATTTTCCCAGAAATTCCAGATCCGGTGATCCTTGAATAAATTTTTAAACAAAATTGTATTGTCAAAAACATTCAACTTTGGGAGCTCACTTCACAAGCGAATTGCTGCACTCTTTATATTCTTTCCCAGATGATTCTTACTTACGAGTTAATGCATCTCCGTCGACAGAGATGTATACTGCTCGTGGGTGAGTGATTTTCGCGATACATACAATTAATAAATGTTTATATGTACATTATTCTGAACATTACGTTGATATGTGAATATTCTGTGATATGTGAAAATTCTTTTATTATTCTAGAATTGATACATCTATTTGACATTGGAAATAAAAATGTTTGAATTTTTCATGAGAATGACTAGTGTCAGCTGAGTATCAATTCCTATAAAGCATGAGCTCTATAGGAATAGATAACTTTTGAAAAAATATTTTGCCAGTTGTCATCTTTTTATTATGCATCTAAATTTTACTTTTAAACTCAAGTAAACTTTAAGGTATTACATTACAGAATTTTAGAGGAAATTTTTCTTTTTTCTGTTTTCTAGATACATTTGTTTTCTCGAATCGAGAGACTCAATAGGAAGAATAACGCTACGAGAGGTCAACGCAGTGATCGGACATGGCCTGGTTTCCCACAAACGGCTCAAAGCCGCTGGTCGGCGACAATTACGTGTTGAATGCTTTGAACTATATTAATGAACTGAACGAGTCTTTCAATGCTGAACAATACAAGTGTCTCGAACGTAAACAAGAACATGAAAACCAGAAGCAGGAACAGCAAGAATGCGAAGTGAGCTGGGACACCATACTGTGCTGGCCCCGAACGATTTCCGGTACCTTGGCTACTATCCCCTGCTTCGACGAGCTTAACGGAATACCTTACGATAATACTCGTAAGTACACATCCCTTTACAAAGTTAGTTATAATTCACATTAGAACAGATGAAATCACTTTTTCAATACTTTCATTTATCCATACGTATCTATCTATCCGTCTAGCAATATATCCAAGTATCTATGTATCTCGAACTTTCTTTTAAAATAATATCTAAGAAAAGCCTAATTAATATATCCGCATCAGAAAGAAAATCACTGAAAAATCACCAAATTCTGAGAAAAATGTTTCTTGTATATATGATATATTTGATACTAATTGTTCTCATTGTCCGATAAAAATAAAATTATAGGAATTTATTTAAATTATGCTGCATTGTCGAAATCTCATGTTTATACGAAACGAATTCCATTTTTATTGCAATTCGAAACATATTAAGAATAAGAGCTGATTGTTTAAATAGGATCCATTGTAATTATGTCAAAACCGATTAATTTTTTTCAAATGTTGATTTATATAATTAAACTAATTTATATATAATTAAATTTATATGTAATTGAACAGTGTTACACGATTTAATTTTGCAGATGAAGTTTTATTAAAATTTTCAAAAATACTGATGATATAATACAGTAACTTCCGCTTAGTTAATAGATTATGATTTTGTTACAATGCAGTTCAACTCTGTCAATTTAATCCAAGTTCAGTAAGTTAGCTGATACTGCAGAGAAAGAGAGACAGACAGACAGAGAGAGAGAGAGAGAGAGAGAGAGAGAGAGAGAGAGAGAGAGAGAGAGAGAGGGAGAGAGAGAGAGTTTACGAGAGTCTCAATTCAAGTCCAAATTCGATTAAAACAAGTTCCTATTGGCAAAAATTAATTTAATGAATGATTTTGAAGCTCAAAAAGTATTGTTAATCGGTAAATGTATAAACATGACTTGAATAATGAAGGTATAGTACAATATTCCCTTTTCACAATGCACGATTTAGTTAATCTAGAAAAACAAGAATAGGGTAAAATCGCCTATTATATCTTTTTTTGGGATGTCTTTTTTTAAAAACTTGTTTGTTGTTAAAAATTTATTTAATTTGTAACCTTAACTTCTATTTTCATGTTAAATTTATGCGAAATATACTTAAGTTTTGTCGCAAAGGTTAGCAATTGATATATAGCTATTGATAATAGCTATACTTTGTTATATGTGAAATTCTCTATCAAAAGTGCTGATTTTGCTCATTCAAAAAGAGGCTTATTTTTAATATGAAATAAGGATAAGATTAAGGATTCCCTTACATAAGTATCTTATAATAGGAAATTAAGGAAAAAATAAGGTAAAATTTTTTATATATGCTTTTTTTATATTACATAAAAGTAAAAACAAACAATTTAAATATTATACATAATAATTATATATGTTTTCAATGTATGTGTGTGTGTGTGTGTGTGTGTGTGTGTGTGTGTGTGTGTGTTTGAGGAATTTTAACAATAACAGTCGTCATTTTTAACATACGTTTGACAGTACACTTTGGGATATTGAATTATTTAGAATATTTAGTTTAGATGATCTTATATTAGAAATACTGTGAGTATCTCATATTACAACTTGCACGCCTTGTAGGTTTATAATTAGTAAATCTAGTCTTTACAATTAACAAACAATTAACGTATTTTCTTATCAATATAATCTTACTTTATCCACCACATGTAGACTTTATTACCAAATATTATTAGGTGTTGGAATTAATTCGTAGCGTTTTTTAATGAAAGAATGTTATTTATTTCACATGAGCATTAAAAAATACATTAATGAAAGTACTTCCCATCACTTGTAAAACGCTACGAATTAATTCCAACACCTAATATTATTTTTATATAATAAAATAAGATTTAAAAACTAATCTCAATAAAATTTTACAACATTCAATTTCACAAAATCTTTTCTTGCAATAACTACACGCATGATCTAATAATGAATTTTCTACTAAATGGGTTTCACTCTAAGAGTAAAAAGTTCATGATAGAACCAATTTAACCACATGCGCTTGTTAGATTAACAGAAACCCCGCTATTTCATATCATCATATTTATAGATGTCGATTTTACCCTATTCTTGCTTGTTCAAAAATATATTGCATTTTTTTTGTTCTTCTAATTAAAATTTTTTCTATTTAAATAGATTATAACATACTTGCAAGATTTGACAATTTTTTGCAAGTAATGAAAAATTAAATTACCCATATAACACAGAAAGATTATAGAAACATTGCAGAATTATTTCACCGAAATATTATAAATTGCATGGTGGTTGCAAAACATTGCTGAATCATTGCTGCATGATTCCAACAATGTTAGATGTTTGCTTTTTATAATATTGCAATGAAAAGTTCCAACAACATTGCATATATATATATATATATATACATATATCTCACTAACTTTAATTTTTTTACCAATGGCATTTCTAGTGATACGTGTAATTGCTTTCCAAAAGCCACTTTTTATGATAAAACCATAAAATATTCCAATAAATGTAGTATTAATTCTGAAAGTTAAATTTTTTCACAAGGATAAAGCATGTATGTGTAAGCCCCGAGCAAACCACAAATATTATTCACATTAACATATTACAGTCGCTTGATAAATTAATCATGGATTAAGTTAATTACATGATTCTTTTCAATTCGGAGCCACTTCGAATCAACTGAAATCAATTAAAAAACGACGGTATAAAATTTATCGATAAAGTTCGGACGCTGGTTTATTCCTGCGTGCGCATCCCCTCCACTTGACTCTCGTTTTTTATTTGGAAGCACTGGCATAAATACATCATCAATCACATAATTAATATTTCGATAAATCATTTTCAGCTTAATTGATTGTTGTCTTATCCGATAATGATACATTGATTGTATCCAAAATCAAAGTTATACAAGCTTATGATTTCATACTTAAAATAAATATAAAATTTAACTAATGAAATGGCCGTTAAATAATAGATTAATAAATTTTTTATTTGAATATAAAAATGGATTATATTAATTATTATATTATAAAAACGGCTATTAAAAACTAAAAAATTACTACATAAGTATTGTAAAAAGTACTACATAAATATTGTAAAAAATTATTATACTTTTATATTATTATTATTGAAATAACAATTAAAGAATTACAGTTTGACAATGTTTTTGGAATATTACAAGCATATTACTGACAATTTGCAGGCGTATTGTTAATTTACATTTCCGTAATATCTCTGCAATGTACATTGCAATGTTACATTGCAATCAGTAATATCATAACATTGCAGCAATATTGCTTCAATCTTCTATGCTGTATAGGTACATACATTTTTTTATATCGATCAATAAGTTTCCGCATTTTTATTATTAACCTTTAACTTTAAAGTAGATCGTTTTGCGACTTTCACATATTTTTTTAACGCTTATTTAGCTATGATGGACATCTGAAAACAGAACTCTACAGAATGAGAAAAAAACATAAAAAAAAGAAGAAAGGAAAAGTGTGACGACACTTGTAAAATACAAAAATTCTTCTCTTCTTTCGTTCTGTTCTTTCGAGTCAGATGCAGCAATTGAAAATAGAAAATTAAGGCTGATAGCGACGATCAAGACTTGATGAGACAACAATACGAAGTTTTAATTTGATTCTACCTCCAACCAATCAAATGAAAGCAATTCAAATCTTCTTCGTTTGATACTGATTTCTTACAATTAAACGGTGGACTTTTATTGCACTCATGAGCGCGATTTTTTAATATTTTAGCAAAATTGAAGTTGAGTAAATACAGATTTTAAAGCTGATGAATTACTCTTTCACTTTATAATGTTTTATATAATCGTAAACATAATTTTAATTACAACGTATATACCTAAATGACGTAAAATAATTTGATATTATAGTATAATATATCACCTTTTAAACTGTTTTAAATTGTAATGAATAATTTCCAAAATCAAGTCAGATTACTTTGTTAAGAACGGAAACAATAAAAATGATTAATCATGCGATTTGTTCTTCATTTAATGAAGTTTCTAAAAGTCGAATAGAATACTATATATGTGTAAGTTGGGGAGATGGTATAATAAAGAGGAAGGGGAGAGAGCGAGAGAGGAGGCGAGATGGAGGGAGAGGAGAGAGAGAGAGAGAGAGAGAGAGAGAGAGAGAGAGAGAAAACTGTGAAAACTCTGGAAATATCGATTTTAATTAAAGTGTTAGCTTAGAAACGCGTTGTTTGTTTTCTCCTTGAGTATGAACTTTGAAAGCTGTATCTAGACCGATCTATTCCCGATATGTGATCTTGCGTGAGTACACAGCTGACACTATTCGACTTAACTCGCTATAGAACCATTTGATCACATCCTATCATGGTTCTTCAAGTTTATTCGACAAAAACGTGATGTCGATACATAGAAGACATAGAAGATACTAGAATAAACGAGATAAGAAATGTAGCGAAAGATCGAAAGTTAAGAAAAAAAAATTTTTCTAATTTCGATTTTGCTGAAGTTTCATTTTATACAGAATGTCAACAAATATGCTTGCATAGTACAATATTTTTTATCGACATATTATCAAAACATTTTTTTTACACGTAAATTCTTTTTATTTAAAAAATTTCAATTTAATGTGAAAATATCTATCATTATTAACTAATAATTTGTAAGCTTTTAAAATAAGAGACGTTGGGAAAAGTTTTAACAAAAATGTTATCCACATTAACATAATAAAATCAAATTAATATTATTTTATTTCAAAACTAAGGACGTTTCATTTTAACAAAAACAGATTAAAATGAAGACAGAGAAGAAGATTGATAATTGGATAATGACAAGGCGAAATAAATGTAATTTCACGATGAAATTAATGTAATTGAACAATTGCTTTTTGGCAAAAGCAAATAATAATTTTTTATATACGAAAGATAAAGTTTATCGTGATAAGATCCGATACTGACAATGAATAATATGTCATGTCTCGTAAAGGGGGAGGTTTCAATGATTCAGCTATATAACAAAGAACAGAGGAAAGAAATCCATAAAGCTGTATATACTCGTCGCGCGCGCGCTTGTATGCTATGATTTTAATAATATTGAATTGACAATGCTGGATTGGACATCGATATCCAATAACCATTCTGAAATGGACTAAATATATGTCATATATTGTCGTATCGAGGTCGAATTTATCGTATTTATCTGTTTAAGTTATATTTATAACATTGTTCATTGGAATACTTCAATTTATATAATCGTGATTCTTTAATTCAAATATAATTTTTTTACAACATTATTTTGACATTATACTTAACTTTACAATTTTTACTTCGATGTTTATCAATAATATTTGTATTCGGAAAATAAAATTTTGCAAATATGCAATTGCAAAATAATGTAAATTATCAAATTGATATAGTATATGTCAATCCCAACTAAATCGAATATATTTTTATTACATTATATTCTAAACATTTTTTTTAAACATGCCAATTTTGCAAAGAATTTCTGTTGAAAGTTCTAAATAGTTAAATAATGAAACAGTTGTTCTGGACCGATTAAAGCAAAGAATCTTCTACTTTTCCACAGTAATAAGAACTATGTCAATTAGAAGTACTAACAATATTTTGTACAGTCCCGAAAAATTTCCAAGATGAAATTTATTTTCCATTTATTTTCAATAGTTTCTCTCACACATGAGTATACATATATATTTTGTTGTTCCTATATGTATAATAACACGGATAAGTATCTTTTTTAAGTGTATTAATAATAGAATAAACAGATAAAAAAAAAGATAAGAAAAAAGAAAGTATTGAAAAAAGAATGTAGGAAAAGAAAAATACAAGCAGAGGAAGATGAGAGAAAAAAAGAAGAACGAATAACATAATATCAAAGAA
This sequence comes from Acromyrmex echinatior, assembly GCF_000204515.1. The sequence continues at coordinate 74,194 of NW_011627657.1, read as the reverse complement.
AGAAAGAGAAAAAGAAAAAAGACATGATAATTTTTAAAATGAAAGAAAAATAATAAAAATAACGAATACATAAAAAATAAACAATTTTAGAAGTTTTATCTTTTATAAAAAGATTTTTGTTGGCTAGTTTTGATGATTAGATTTCAACACGAATTAATTTGCCACATTCTTTTTGCTTTAAAATACAATTTTTGTTAATTCATTTAATCAAATAAACTAAATAATGCAATTACAATAATAAGTAATTTATTAAATTCAAAATAAGTTTTAAGTTAGGATATTAGTTGAAGACCTCGAGAAAATTAGGAAATAATAATTTAATATAAAGGTTGATAGTTTTTCAAATGGTTAGATCGTGAATAATTATTGCGTCAAAGCAGAGCAAAGTTTTAAACTACTGGACAAAGGAACAAAGAGCATACTTAGCAATACCAGGTCTCCAAGGAAAATAAATGGGAACAGCAACTCAACAGTCGCATAAAAGCTGAATTAAGGATACACTTCTACTATGCAAAGTTCCATACAAAAGTAAAAAAACGAGTATACGTAAGCAAATTTGTTGAAGAAACTCGCGATTTTGTTTTACTTTAAGTTAAAGATAATATACAGTAATCATTAGATAGTCATTCTCAATATTATTAAATTGTTATACACGTGTGTGTGTGTGTGTGTGTGTGTGTGTGTGTGTGTGTGTGTGTGTGTGTGTTTAAATATATGTAAAGTTAATATTGTTTTAATATATTTAATATTTATATTAATCCAAATTTTATTTAATGTTTACTATCACTTCAAGATATTGTAAAAATATGTACATAAATCAAATATTAAGTATAAAGTTTCATATAAAAAAATCTATTTTTGACAATTTTATTGTGAAAATCGGTTTTTTCACAATTTATGCAAGTTGTAATAAATATACCATTTATATTCATGCAATTTATAATTATATGACAATTTATACATAAATCATATGAACGTTATGCAGAATTATACATATAAATCTTTTGCATTTTATTTCAATAATTTATATTTTACATTTATAAAGTATAATGGGATTATCTTGTAATCTCACAAGCGATTATAATTTACAATTACATGAATGTTTTTTTCTTTTTTAAATCACCTTTTTGAATAATATCCATAATTTTAACATAATTCATACGTTTTATTGTATTCAAGCATATTAAATCGAAAACGCGAATTGGAGACCCATATTTGTCCATTATAAAGGATCTGTTGCTATATTTTTGCCAAAATTGAATTGAATATACGTAAATGAAATTTTTTACGACCGATAATCGTAATTATAATTTGTTGCGAATGAGCGATCAATCGAAAATCGATTCGATGCTACAACTAGAAATAAGGAATTCATCTCTGGAAAATTCAAAACGTATAGAATGTATGAAACTCTGATAACTTAAAAATTGTAAGTCAATTTTCGTCGCGACAAGTCAAGTAAGAGAGCGAAAAGGAGAAGTCGGTGTTGATTTTTGTGACGTGATTCGCACCAATTCGCACGAGATGTTAGTTGACAACACTATTTATCGTGTTTTCCTTTGACAATACATACATTTATTATTATTCACAACTTTACATCTAAAGCTAAGGGTTGAATAACTGCTGCAGTCTTAATTTTTTTTTTCTCTCGAATACATCGATCGTATTTAAATCTTGGTATGTCGCTATTGCTAATAAGAAATCCAAAAAATTTTCTCTCGATTGATTTAGTACCGTATAATTTCTATTGTTGATCTTGCCAATTCCAAGTTTAATTATTTATACATATATATGCATATGTTTAATACTTATGATACTGGTACTGCACGAATATATATATTTGTGATTATAAGCATTATTCTATTTAAAACAATGTTTTTATCGAGGAATAAAATGGAAATTAAAGTTTTAATTCTCAAACAACTAGAATAAAATAAAAAATATTGATAAATGAACAATTGTAATATGTAATGAAATTTAATGTGTATCAAATTTATTAGGGAAAAAAAAAGATAAATCAAATGAAAATCTCATTATTGTAGGTATTATTGACTCTAATAAATTTAATATGTCATTTCATTATAGTTTTATTATTAACTCCACATGATTACTACTTGTTTATTGACCTTGATTTTATTCTAATTATAAGCTTATCTTTATCCTTATATTTTTTTTATTTTAATTCTCAATTTCCATCATAATAAGAGAAAAGTTCTATCTCATTTTTTATTAGGAGGGACTGAAAAAATTTACGTCAGTTTTCAACCAATTACACGCAAGAATGTAAAAATATAATATTTTTGTAATAAAAGATTTAACATATATTACTTTATAATTCTGTGGATTGTCGGAGACGACAATTTAATAATTGGTTTATGTGGATCGCGAAAGGGTTGGTCTACCACTGCCGTCGCTCGAGATCGGTCGAACAGAGCCCTGAGAACCGCCGCAGGTTGTTTAAAGGCATCCCTGGTACTGATATAGAAAGAGGCACTCAAACCTCTCTACCTCGAGTTAAATTAATTAAAAACAGCGCTTTCTAACGGTTAACGAAATCATTTGTGTGAACAAGACCGTACATCTCTTCCTCTCCTCATAACAATTATATATATATATATATATATATATATATATAATATATTACAGTTACAAAACTTAAAAAGACGAGGGAGACGATGAGAATATATTTTTTTCTTTTCCACTTTACATCGGAACTCAATATAAATGGAGAAGAGGATTCGTTCACAAATGATTCGATACAAGTATATCGGTGTAGACCCGTAACGCGTGCTTGACTATGTCTATCTGCTGACATGGTCTTCCGCTTCTGTCAGGCAATTTGCATCAGAAATCGAATCATTCGTGAACGAATCACGTGAAAAAGCTTGGAAACATTATTCGTGTATTATATTTTTTAGTTAGCGCGTGAAAGAGTATGCGAAGATCGTTTTCCTTTTTCGTAATATATACAATTGTCCGACGATACAAATACATATTAATAATTATATTCTGTAATGGTAGTCAAATAAATTATCGTTAGATATTTTTTAACGAAAAGAACAACACGAATATGAATACAATCACGTTATTTATAATATAGATTATATAGTACCGGAATTATTAGTCAGTACTATACGGAGAAAATTTTATATTAAGTTTTAATACAATTTTAAATTAAACTTTACTATATCTTGTATTTTCGATGGATCATCACAGCATGATTCCGACATAACTTTTATATACTAGGGTAATATTATTTTTATCATATAAATAAAATTTTTGTTAAAAGCCAATGCTTAAACCATATTCTAACATAAAAACAGTTTTTATGGTACGCAAGCCAAATTTGCTAGATATATATATTTTTTTATTTATCTTTACAATACTAACTTTTATTCAACAAGTTTTGATTTTGTATTATATTAGGTGTTGGAATTAATTCGTAGCGTTTTTAATGAAAGAATGTTATTTATTTCACATGAGCATTAAAAAATACATTAATGAAAGTACTTCCCATCACTTGTAAAACGCTACGAATTAATTCCAACACCTAATAATAAAAAATTTTTACTATGAAAAAGTGTAAAAATTACATTGCATTATCGTTTTTAAAAAAATAGCTATAGCATTTATAATTATCATAATAGTCCGCAGCTTCTACAACATTATAGTAATTTTAAATATAAAATTTTCTCCGTATATATGTATAGTATTATAATATTTTCTCATGAAATAACATGAATTACTAAAAAATTATCAACAATCAGCACATTGTTATTATTCTACAATAATTTTATTGTTCATTGCTATCATTAAAATATATCGTAAAATCTACAGAATATAAATAAATAAGTGTCAAATATTCTGTGTATTTTCATCGATGAAACATTAAAAAAGTTTATATGGACATGCAGACATAGGAGACATTAAGAAATGCTTAATCTTTGAAATTGAAAGAATTTTATCGTTTAAGAATATCAAACAATTAATGGAAAAAATAATAAACATGTAAATATTTTTAGGCGTTTAAATATTTGGACATTTGTTTTCAATGAACGTTTAAATATTTTATTACAAAAATTGTTTAACATGCTCTAAATGATTTGTTGTTGTAACTTTTAATTTTACGCTACATGTAATATACATAAGTATATTACTATTGTCAATAAAGAAAAAAAATTAGAAAATCTTTAATAATTTAATGGTATTATTATCAAAGAGTTTACAAATTATCGCTATGTCGTTGCTAATGCCAATGTTTCGTGAATCTTGCCGTTCACTTCATCGAGGCGAGGAGCGCTACTAGATAGCACTGATAGATATTGTATCATCAGTGCGCTCCTCGCCCCGATAAAGTGAACAGCAAGATTCAGAAACATTGACATTAGCAATCACAACACAGCAATAATCCGTAAATTTTTTAGCACGTATGAAAAAAAAAACACTCAAAAAATCTCAAAAGTATTTACCTTTAATAATCAAAGTTAAGGATTTCTACTGCTTAATGTTCAAAAATATTTAAATATTTATTACTTGTTCCATTAATTATTTGATATCATTTAATAATAAAATTTTTTTCAGTTAAAAAATTAAGTGCTTCTAAATTCTGTACACATAAACTTTTGTTAATATTTGACTGATAAGAATGTATCTCTAGGATATTTGAGGCTTATTTATTTAATCTGTATATTGTTAAAGCACTATTAAAATTCGACCGAAATCACATTTTGACTTCCGGCCGAAACCGAAAACGAATATTTGGTTATCATTCAATTTCGACCGAAAACGAAACCGAAAATTTATAGATAAGTCTTACTGAGAGAGAGAGAGAGAGAGAGAGAGAGAGAGAGAGAGAGAGAGAGAAGCTAACGAAGTCACATTTTTTTCGGCCAGAGTCGAAATCAATTTTTGGATTAATTTTATTAGAGCCTGTACGATTTTCAGAAATCATTTGACAAATTCATGTATTCTCTTTAAAAAACAAGGGTTTTTATTAAAATACCTAAGTATAACAATATGATAATATTGTATTCCTCAACTTTTAAAGAAATCAAATCACAGTTATAATTGGGATCACATCAAAGTTTATATTCAAATTGTCTTACAATTAAACATAATCAACGAGTCAATAATTAAAATTGAACAGTTGTTTTTTGAACGTTCACCGGCGTCTTGCAACTTATTAAGGTTATTCATCGAAATTTTCTCTTAATTTCGGCCAAAACCGAAATCAAACAGAAATCGAAATTTCGGACTCTAAGTACTATCGTTGCTTTTATAAAAAGAAAGTATTGCCAGCTTTCAAAGACATATTGCTTTAGAATAATCTATTTAAGTTTGTTTCCTTCTTTTTTTCCCTCGTTGATCTCTATATTTTCACCCACTCTTATCTTCTACTAATTAATTGGTCACAATTCTCAATTAATTAATTTTAACTACGAAAAAAGACGAAATAAACATACATATATACGTACCTATAACGTTATCTATAACGTGCGTATGTATATATAATATAATACTTTTATTTCGTCTTTTTTCAATTAAAGATTTAATAACATACTATTAAAATATCGAATTTTGATTAAAATGCGATTTATTTGAAATCTGATTCTTCGGGGCCATTTTACAATCTTTACGAAGTCTAAAATCAATTTGCGACTCAAATAATTTACTACTTTTATAGCAATCGTTAAACTACAATTAAATGACCTGTATACATATATACAACGAACACAAGTACGATTTGCAAAACAAGTGACAGTATACATGTAAATACTAGACCAAAGCGTGAAATTCAATCTTGAGCGCTTCGATGCTGTGAAATAATTGTCCAACATATTTTCGACATGTACAAGTTTATAAGTGTTCTAGATAAATGTTTATCGTTATTTAGACGTCTTACGAAGTATTTAAATCAAAAATATGTATAGATCACTATCATATAATGACTTACCTATAAAACGTAGTGTTCCCAAATTTATGGAGAGTACCGTAAATAACAACAAACGCATAAATGGTTATGCTAGATTTGTTGAAAGACTTTGTAAATCAATTATTAAAATTAATCGATTCACTTTAATCTTTTTTTCTCTTTTTCCCTTGTCCCTTCATTCTTTCGTACCCCAATATCATAATTTGATTATAAAAAAATTGAAGTACGGAGGCGTTTTAATTAAAATGTTACACGATTACTTATTGTTAGAAACGCATTGTAACATTTCACTGATACAATGAATTATCTTCTCCTACATAGTACGAAATTTATACGAATATATTAATCTAAAAATGGAAAAATATAGATATAGATATTTTTTTAATAGTATGAAATTATAGAAATATATAACACTTAATGTTATATTTATCAATCATATTATTGTTACATATACAGTTCCTCAAATATTTATATTCTTTAATTTTATCTAGTTTAGCTGATTATAAATGTGTAAATCAATTATAAATTCTTAAAATAAATATTTTAAATAAATTGTGATTAAATTGTGATATAGGCATTTTTTTATAATAAATATATACATATATTAGATTGATGTAAATAAAATTGGTCGATTTTCTGTATTATTTTTAAGAACAGTTGTAAAACTTTATTAAAAAATGAACAAAATTTATATTTAAAAAAGGAGTTTAAAGCTTGAAAACTTTACTTTCAAAAACTTACTATATTGTTTTTAGTTCATGTGAATTCGGTAATTGATATATATATATTAGGTGTTGGAATTAATTCGTAGCGTTTTTAATGAAAGAATGTTATTTATTTCACATGAGCATTAAAAAATACATTAATGAAAGTACTTCCCATCACTTGTAAAACGCTATGAATTAATTCCAACACCTAATATATATATATATAATATAAAATGCTCATAATTTTATTAAAAATCATTGTATCACGCAATAAAAAAATATAGATTCTTAAAACTTTGCTCTAATAATTTGCTCTATAATCGCTAACTTTTTAAAAATATTGTGGACTATATTGGAAAAGAAAAACCATTTTTATAATGCAGATATTTTATTTGCATCAACCTAATACATATGTATATAATTATACATACATACAATGTATATATATAATATATATATATATATATATACACAATATATATTTTCGATTAAATTAATTTATATTAATAATATAAATTATATACGCGCGATATTTTTTATTTTAATATTGAAATCCGAGATTTAACTGAACGTCGATCATTGACAGTAGATGAATAAAAGTAGTGAGCCTTTTAACATTGAATATCCGATAATATATCATGATTATTTGCATCTTTATTTTTCTTATTCTATCAAAGATCATTGTTGCAACGTGCCATCGAGAAATACTCTAATTTCTGTAATAATATATATCCTATCATAGTGTTAATTTCGTATGTGATGAAAATGAGCATCAAGTTTCGCAGTATTTTCATTACATCACAAATATCAATAATGCCTTTCTCTCTAACTAACGTGAATTCACAGAATCCTTGCCACGATTTGTGCAAGCCAAGTGCAAAATGGAAAACAGCTCTATGCACTTATTTTAATTAACGCAATAAAATGTTTCAAGAAAAAAAATGATTCTCCTACCATAATTCCCGACAGTATAATTCGTTTTTGAAAATACGCAAGTTTGAAATTTTCATTATCACAATATTAATCTCTTGGGACGAAATATTAAAAAAATAGAGTTTGAAATATGAATAAATTAGTAAATATACATGACTTATAAAATATACCTTAAATACGATATCATATATTCTGTATTGAGTAGATCGATGGTCCAAATAAGTAATAAAAATAGAGAGAGAGAGAGAGAGAGAGAGAGAGAGAGAGAGAGAGACTAACAATAAAATTTTAATTTAATTTGAATTTTTTTTAGATTTTAATATTCAAGATTTTAGTATTCAGCCATCAATGTGATTATATCAACAAAGATTATTAATGAAGATATTTTTATAGCTCTCGACATAAAATCTACTAACAATGTTGAAGCAACGAATTGATCATTGAAATAAAAGAACAAGTTTGATAAAATAATCATTTCTGTATTTTGACTTATTTATAAAAGAAAGGCCTCTGTTATGAGATGACTGAGTTCACTTTGAATAAATGTTAGAAGTCTATAAGCAGAGTTTAAAAAAATAATAAGTCATTTTAAAGGGAATTTAATAAGCTTTAAGATAATGTTATATAAAATTTAATTCATATTCCATTTTTTTTTGAAAATTAAAGAAAAAAGTGCAAATCACAAAGTCAAAAAATTGTGCTTCTAATTTGAGATGCCCCGAGAAATCGATAGTAAAACACAAAGTATATCAGTATTGCAATTAAAAAAACTTTATTTAATGTTTCTAAAATACAAACAAATGCAGCCAGCGTGTGCGAAAAATGAGCATGCGATAGATTATATCCAGAACTCGTTTTCAGATAATTGGAATCAAGCATCGCAGACATAAGCACTCGACTTCATTCCGGTTGTCTTTTTTATTATTGTACAATAACATTTATACTTTAGCAACGATTTTCACTATAACATAGGAGCTTGGGTTATTTCATATTGGGAATCCTCAGATTACAATTTTCACGCCTTATGGTTTTAGAATCATCAAATCTAACTTCTGTAATTAAATAATTCAACATATCTCGTATTTTTTTATTAGTACGATCTTACTTTATCACTATATGAAGAATTTATTGCCAAATATTTATTTATTAAATAATAAACGAGGTTTAAATACTCATCTCAATGAAACTTGACTTCCAAATTCTAAAATCTTGTTTTACAGGCATGATCTTGACTACAGGCATGATTTAATAATGAATTTTCTACTAAATAGTTTTTAATCCAAGAGCAATAAATTCATGGTGGAAGCAATAGATAGCGTTTATTAGTTTAGCAGAAACGCCGCTATCTCATATTAGGCGCTTATCTCATAATAGGGGACTTTCCTATACATAAATTTTAAAGATAAGAATGGCTCATAATACAATTAAACTCATAATATTCAACGAATTTTTTACTGATTTGTAATTATTAAAGTTTTGTCACACGTATACACCTATATATATATACAATTGCAATTCAAGCGAATTAAAAAAAGCTATCGATAAAAGAATAATTATTGCGAAATTTCTTGTCCTTCCTGTTCTATTTCTCCAGACGATTATTTGAAGGAAAAAGCATCAAACGTTGTATAATAAGAAAAACTCAAGTATTGCAATATTTATTTAAAATTTTTCAGTATATTAACAGTCTTTTTAACAGGATTGAGCATCAAATTATTAAAATAGCTTGTCAATTTAATTCGTGATATTACTATAGTAGTTTAATTGCATTTATATAAATTCGAAAAAGCAATTTGGCGTGCAATGAACAAATATGGCATATATGCATGTACATATATAGTATATAATAATTCAGACTGAAGCATTAAAGATCTAGCTATAACCATTAGGGCCATTACTTTTATTCCTTATTGTTGAATTTTCACGTAAGATTCTTATATTAATTACAATATTTATTTCCTTATTCGATGAGAAGTCTACAGTTTAAAAAATAATGGTGTGAACTTAACGCCATGCAGTGTTTATATTTTTACTGTATTAGTGTTAAATTAACAACATAGTTGTTAATAGAGAATTATACGTATATATGTTTGAACTTGAAAATGAAAGTTTCACGGAAATTGTTAAAAAATATTAAATAAACTCGTAAGGTATCGATAATTTTCCTATCATTTACAAGATGTCTGAAATATTGAATCTCGAAGAAATATTACTTTCGATAGATGATGTAGTCGGCAATAAATATTAGTAAACAGTTTATGTTTGGACGAGGATGTAACTGTTTATGTGTCGTATAAAATTCAATTAATTTAGATAATTACAAGAATTAATTCTTTGACTGATATTAGCATAAAAGATTAATATATGTTTGATTTATGTGTTTGATGAAGATGAGAAAAGGATTACTTTATAAATATTGAATAAAGATATATTATGTACAAATGCATCTAAAGGCGATGACATAAAAAACGAGGACCTTTGATGATGCATAATAACTTGTAAACAAATAAATAATTATCTCAGTGTATGTTTCTTGATTATTGTTTTTATTTTGAATTCTTTAGTAAATAATGAATAAAAACGCCAATTTTTAACGTTCGATTATTTACATGTAGAGTGCTTTGCTATTACCTTTATGCATTTGCAATTTGTATTATTTATTGACTACCAATTTTATATATATGCTATTTGCTTTCCTAACTACTACCTTGTTATTACTACCATTATTACTAATTATTATTATTATTTATAATTAATATACAATTGTTTATACTATACAATTGTTAATTTGTTGCGTATAACAATAATTTTATTAAAAGTAGATTAATTCAAACTTGGTATTCAACGTGCAGAAAATGTGCGACGATTTGCAAAAGATAGGATCTGTTTCCAGACACATCATCAATTCTTTTTTACGATTATTAATTTCACTTACAATTTGTAGATTAACCGTTCATTACAGTTCTTTTTTTTTTGGATGATTGATCGCTTTCGAGGCGAATAGGCGATATTTACGATTGCATGACCGACAAGTTGCATCGACTGCTTGGACTACAATGGGCGTGGTAATGAATGCAATGCATCGTTTATGAATATTTATTATTCAATCAGTAAAAAAGCCATCGAACATGGGACGATTGTTTTGCCGGTCCCGATTTGCAACTACAAGATCGAAGATAATATTTTGTACAATTTATACAAATAGATAAATAAGATAAAGATAGTAAATACTATTCATTAGAACTTATTATTTCATATTTTAGAAAACAATGATAAACTCAAATGTTACATACGATTATGCATAAGATTGCATGATTAAATACAGAGTGTCCCAAATTATCTGCTGATAGCAGATTCTTGATATCATTTGGAGACAAAAGTTCTAATATCAAAATGTCGAGGCTACAGTAGTTTTTAAATGAGAAGAATTTGAAATTATGTTATATTATGTTACATTACGTTACGTTGTATCTGTTCTACAATAATCGTAAGCATATTTGTAAGAATTGATCAATCATAATCAAATATTCTTCTCATATTCGATTTGATTGATCAATTCTTACGATTACAACCACTTATCACTACGCTTATAACTATTGTAGAATAGGCATTGCATTACGCTACATTACGTTACGTTACATTACGTTACGTTACGTTATGTTACGTTTATTCACTTATCCATAGAATTTAATTTGATATAACAAAAGTATCAAAAAACATTATAATTGATGAGTGTGTGGTCAATATGCTTAAGTTGACCATATAGATTCTTAATTACAAAAAGTTTCTTTTATTATAAACGAAATGTTGTAACAAAAATATAAATTAAATTATATAATGCTGTAATGTATAAATAAAGAGCTACAATAATTTTAACTACTGAAATTAATAATTATCTTTAGTATAAGAAACAATTTTATAGTAAATAATAACTTGCCTATAAAATGTTACATCATTTTAATTTAGTAACAATAACAGAATGAACAAATTGAGCAATAAATTGATGCAATCGAATCAGACAGATAACCTACACAAAGCTATTATATACTGCTATCTATCTATTGAATTGAAATAGTATTATATATATATAGTATTATAATAATTACCTAAGTAGCAAATAGAGCGTTTTGAATACACATCTATATTGGATACATCTATATTGGATCTAGTCACTTTATCTACAATTTTTACATAAATACAATATTTATTTGCGAAACAAAGCTTTCTTCAAAAAAGAGTTTATATCTTATTTGCGAATCAATTTAGAATGTTTTATAGATATTTCAAAATGATATTAATTATAAAAAATAACTGTTATGAAAAAAATTACAGATTATTCTGAATTGGATTTAAAAGTAACACAACAAATTTTTTTTTGTAACGGTTTACTATTTGAATCATAAGTTATTTTAATAAGTAGTAGTATTTTTTTAATCTGTTTTTTGATAGAAATGTATGAAAATGTATTATAATAAAAATTTTAATTTTTTAGTATAATTACTTAATATATTCAAGATTATTTATGTAAAGTTACATTGCGATGCCTAGACTAGTAGTCTAGGCATCGCAATGTATATAAAAAATATGTATTTGTTCTAAATCTTTGTAATTCTAATCAGTGAATCGCAATGAAACTTTGCATATGTTATTTTAAATACTTGAAGTACTTTTTTTTTTAATTTAGATTTTTATTATCCTTTTTTAAATTTTAGTTTATAATAATAAAAATAATAACAAATGAATTATACATCTAATAAACTATAAGAATGTATTATTTAATATAGACAAAATGTTATAGACATAACTTTTATATGTATATGCATAATTTATTTAAAATAAAAATATTAACACATTTGTAAAAGTGATAATAGATACATCCTTAAATTATTCTGATTGATCATACAACTTTCGAGATTCCATTTGCCGAAATTCTAGTTGTCATTAAGGAATTAAGGCATTTTCAGGCAGCAAAATAAACAGCATTCTTGCATTTTGACCTTTCAACAATTTCAATACTATTTTAAGGAAACTTGCCTTTAATTGATGACCTTTTATAATGTTTTTAATTATATATTTATCAACTCACTTTGAATAATATCTCTCTGATACATCCTTAACACACAACAAATTTTATTCCTTATCTATTATCTATTTTTATTGCTTGCAAAATGATTCAATCTTGCTTAGGGAGAATGTTTATTATACGATGTAATAATAACACGCACACACGCACGCATACACAGCATAGGAGTATAGAGTATGGCACGTGCGTATCAAAAATTTCTGCGACATTTGCGAATATTTGCGAATGTCGGCGTGGCAGTGAAAATCGATGCGTTATTATCAGGTTTAACTCTATTATCGATAGTTAGTTAAGTATCGATATACAGAGATTGTGAGAAGAGGGGTTGGTCGCTCTACGAGCATACGTTAAAGTTCCGATAACGATGTTTATATCGACGCTTAAGTATGCGCGCATGTCAAATTTGAAAATGAATCCGGAGAAACATGATGATTTTTCACTTTAACCGCATTTAGAAAAGTAGTAGTTTGAAAAATTTGAAGAAAAACTGTCGGAAAAATTCATTTTTGGCTCACCACTCTAGCTATTCTCACGTAACACTATGCGTAAACGCACGTGTAATTCTCATTTCTTGATGTGAGATTTGTTTGCAAAAACTTTTTAACACCGACGATGCAGATTTATACGGCAACACACGTGGCATTTAACGTAAAGTGGATAGCTTTCTTATTACGATTATCCGATGTAGAAAAAAAGAGAGAAAGAAAAAGGACAATGCTCCAGAGTATGTAAAGTGCTAGCAACAGAGCTCGGACGCAAATATTCATTTCACTCATTCGAGTTGGGAGATGTGGGAAAGAAAGACAAATAAACATACACAGGATAGAAGAGTGATGCGAGGGTATATGTGAAGAGTGTTATTCGTGAGCAGCTGCTTCCGTCACATTGCATTTTCTAGTGATGAATCATTTAATGCAAAAAACAACGAGCTTATTTATTTTGATTAATTATCCTAAAGTAGAGAGAGAAAGAGAGAGAGAGAGAGAGAGAATGAATTAATAAATGTAAGCAAAATGATTTCTTTCGTAAAAAAAATAATCATGAAAATTTTTCATATTATTTGGCCTCTAAAATTACAATGTTGCTTATACTTAATATTGATAAGATAAAATTGTAAAGAAATCTGATATTTTCAATAAAAGTTTTTCAATTGAATTTAGAAACAAGTTAAAGACACCAACTCTGCTCTACTACTCTTTTTCATTCTAATTAATTTGAAATTAATTTATAATTTATTTGTATAAAAAATGCGAACATTTACCTATCTCACATTACCTTTTGAAATTATCTTTTCAAATATTTAGTATGGTTTTTTGTTTCTCTTGCAGAAGCTGTTTCTCACATAATATATTTGTGTTGTTTAATTATTATTTCGCAGTTATTGTCACGAATCCTTTCAAGAGGAAGTATAGAATGATTCGCAAATTACAATATGCGATAAATTCTTTTGAACAATAATTTTGTAGATTAATCTACTTTGTAGACTTTATTTGGCTAAAAAAATGTGAAAAAAGATTATTTTTTTAAATTGCCGCTTCTCAACTCTCGATACATATTATATAGAGTAATGTAGATAAATTGATAATGAAATTTACTTGGAATTATTTGAAGAATATGATTTCCTCGACTTTAAATTTAGGAACTATTAGTATGTATTCCATCACATCACACACTTTCGGCGAGTGTCTACACGAGATACTTCAATTTTTACAGGTGAAGTACTGTTAAAATCGAAGATTGAAAAAGGCGTAAAAGAGACGGGAAAGATCGTTAATTAAAAGTCGGAGTGACAGACGTTTAATCGAATTTCAACGTCGCCAGAGTGTCGCATTACCACAGAAGTATAGTCTGAAAGGAACACGTCGATATTTGTTAGCGAGGCGAACATGAGAAGTGAGAAAGTGCCGAGCGGATGCCAATCTGTGGCGTAAGCGCGCGCGTGCTATTAATGAACTTGTAATTAAATCGCAGACTTGGCTAATGACACATCTAGTGGAGAACCATGCGAGAATCTCATTTATATGACATTTCATTCCAGTAAGTCCAGTATTATTATCGCTTTGATTGATAATTCAATGTTCTACTGATGAAATTTTTCCGAAAAAGATAAAAATATTTAATCTAATATGTAAATAAGTTAAGTAGGTATAATATTGTATATTGTATTTCTCTATACATATATTATATTATTTTCGTAATTTATTTTATTCATTACAGAATAATTTTGGTACCTTGGAAATTTAAAATTATGCAAAATATTTTGTAGTTCAAATTCTTTTCTCTGAGAAAGAGATGCATAAGAGGTTTTTCTCTCAAGCAAAAATAAGTATTATCCAATAATACAAGATGAAGTTATTTTTCCAAGAGAAGAACGATTTTAGAACAATAGAAAATAATTCTTTCTTTTCGCTTTATTAAACTTCAATAATTTCTTGCTGTAAATCAATGTGATAGAGTATAGAATATTAAGAAGATATCAAGTCGCATGTTTACATTAATAATTATTAACTTGTAAAAGAATAATAGAATAATATATAATGTAATCATACTAACACACACACACACACACACACACACACACACACACACACATATACGCATGCACGCATAGATGTATACTATTATACAAAATATTCTTTCTAAAGTATGCGACATTAGACTATATGCAAAACAATTTAGATGTGTGTGTGTGTGTGTTATTTTTATTTGCTTTTTGCACAAGAATAATTTTTTTGCGTGACTTATATATGTATAACAAGATTGATTGCAGGATACTCGATGTTTTTCTAAGTGATTGCTTCGATAAATACAAGCGAAAGCATCTGCTCCAATTGTATATTCATGCGCGTTTTTATTGATTATCGAATTTGTCAACACCTGGTAAGCATCTCCCACAGGTTATCTCAATGACGATGCGTATGGAAACATTAGAATAGATGATGGCGAATAAATGAAGAGTAGGTTGGCACGTGCTCCTGGGAAATTAAGAAGGGTACAAGCCAAGAGAAGGCGAGCCATTTAAAAATAATAATCTCCTCGATTGCTTTTATCGGTACGCATTTTATTGTTGATGAAAAATATTCGCAATTTATATGTTTGCAATTATATTATTAACGAACAGATGAAAAGAGGATTACAATTCGTAATCTTTATCTGCAATCACAAATTTTGCTATTTTTAATCAATATTTAGTAAACATATAAAATTTTTAATGCGATAAGCGTTATTCGCAAATATATTTATGGATATAATTATTATTTACTTATTCATATATGTGTTAAATATCATTGTTGAGTAAATACAATTTAAATAAATATTTGCCCATGCTTCTACACCTTGTATATATTAAGAATAATATTTAAGAATGTATCATCTTCCTTTTTTCTGAAAGATAAACATTTATTGTATACATGCAGTTCGAATGCACAAATAAATATTTTCATTACATTTGCCTAATATATAACAAGCACATATTCAATTATTTCAAAACAATTACAGTTATTATTCATAACAGAGTTTCTCGGTTGTTGTCATATCCTTAGGGAACTAACCATGCGCGTAATTGCAATCATTACCGGTACAACGACTAATTATTACGTTGGATTTACTTATTCTAGTGCGATTTATCAAGTGTGTATTTACAGTCAATGTATATTATAAAATTTCTACTTTCTTTTAAAAATTTTTAATAAATAATACACATGAACACTGTTAATATAACTAATTGATTAAAATAAACAAAAAATTGTGCAGGAGGTAATAGGTGAGTGTGTTTACATATATATGTATACATATATATATACACATATATTTAATCGCTAATATCTATATATTAGATCTATATATTAATAGAAAATAAAATGTTATTAATTTTCTATTTCATTAAACCAGGTTGTCATTAAAGTTTACTCTCTTGGCGCTCTTGTGACGCAAGGCATAATACAATACGAGTGCAATAAGCGAGACTGTGTAGGACCGTAAAATTCGGCAATAATGCACGTGTTCACAAATCGAAATAATATTTTAACGATTATTTTTGTCACAATGCAAATTCCAATAAATAAAGTACGTCGAGAAAATTTGGATTGAAATTTATCTCTTCCAGAAAAACTCGTAGCATTCAAAACTATCGATTTGTCGCAAAATATGGCAAAAGTGTTTAAAAATTTTTTGAAGACTGAATTATTTTTTTTCTCAGCTTTTCTCCTCTTATACATATGTATCTCTACATCTTATATACGTTTATTTAAAACATTATTTTTTGAAAGATATATTTATTAATAGAACAATTTTTTTATAATCACAGTGAACACGTAATACACACATACACATGTGTATGAAATTAATATTGTTATACTAATTAAAACTGTGACAAAATTCTCTCGTTGCGAATT
Source organism: Acromyrmex echinatior (assembly GCF_000204515.1). The sequence continues at coordinate 57,145 of NW_011627657.1, read as the reverse complement.
AATACTTTAGAAGAACTTTTCCAGTAAAGTGCATATCGTTAATTTCCAAGAATAATTACGAAACTTCTATGACGCACTCTATGATTCTCGCGCCACCCATTATTGTTTGAGCCTTACGTGATAAATAGAGGTGCGCTAACAAGTTTTATTGCAAACTTGCCGCAACAAAACGTCATTACTCCGAGTAGTCGATCATTATTTTGGAGCAAGAAGTTGTTCATCGCCGATCTGCTTTGATAATGACGAATGGATTATACTATAGTTAACGCGATATCACTTTGACAAGTTGCACTTTAAATCGAAATTTCATCAAACGTAATCCTTGCATCATTTAAACTTTGCTCCGACTTTGCTTAATCAACGAGCAAATTTATTTTTAGGGAACAAAAATTTTGTAAATTAATAAACAAACTAATTTTATTGATAAATAATTTTTGAAATTGAATTATTTTTAATCAATTTTGTTTATTACCGTCAATCTAAGTACTATTAAGAAGGGAATAACGAATGAACTATTCAGTTATAAAAATCAGTTACGGGAATAAAATTTAAAACCCCCATCATCCATTTTTCATCAATCAGTGCTCGGTGTGAAAGCATGGGGTTCGCATGAGGATTCGGGCTAACTCTAAACTGTCGTTGCTAGATCTATCTAAATTAATTCTGCAATTGTATTCTGCAGCGTAATATTAAAGAGACGATGTATATACATATATAGTTATTTTACAAAGCTTTCATTATAGTTAATTTATTAATTTGACAACTTGTCGATGAATATTCGGCAAACGTCATCATTGCGTATAGTGATTTATATCGCCGATAGATTAACCTATAGAAGAAAGCTATTAAAAAGTGATGTGTTAATGATGCTGCGTTGATGCATGGTTGCTACTGTCGCTACTGCAACATTGCCAGTCGTTTCAGGGACCTTTTCTTCTGTGTATCGATTTATCCAACGTTTTTCCATGTGGTTGTGAATAACGCAACGCAGGTGATATCCACGGCACATTTAATGCTACTGCAAGACATCATAAAAAATTGCCAGGGATATGTTAGAAATCATCCCTCGGATCACTCAAGCGCGTATAACGTATCCGAATATTTGTATTTATATCAGACTCAATGCGTTGAGCCGAGTCCATTGAAAAACATGCCGCGCAAATGGTTCGCAGAGAACAGAAAATATTAGTTTCCGATATACAATGTTTGTGTGAGATTGCTCAATTTCATTCTCAAACATTGACATTTTTATATTTTACATTTTACCAATTAGACATATTAATTGTTCACATCTAATGTTACGCAAATCTGACGTTGATTTTTATTACTTTATGACGATTAATTTTGTAAATGTACATGCATATACGTATCTTTTATATATATATATATATATATATATATATATATATAAGTACACGTATACATATTGATAATTGTCGCATACATATCTACACGCATAATTATAATATATACATATACAATAGATATTTTTCTCTTGTGTAATAGACTTGTTTCATTCATATAATTATAACTTAAAGATTAATAGTTTCCTTCGCTCGAAGCAACGGAAACAGTTACGGCATGTTAACTACGATCTATTGTATGTGATTTTCAGAAAATGCCAGTCGCTGGTGTTGGCCGAATGGGACCTGGGACAATTACTCCAATTATTCTATGTGTCGCGACGTGCGGTTACCAACCATCGAGCCCGGTATAGAAATCACGACTACACTATATTTCATCGGCTACAGTCTTTCTTTATTTACTCTAATAATGGCGGTCTGCATATTCATCTACTACAAGTGAGTTAAGAATACGCAATCTGAAATTCTTTTTATTTATGCTACATTACTTTTTTCGAAGAGAATCAAAGTGCGTCCCCAGTCAGAATTTCGGAAAAGCAATACGACCAATCAGATTATATAAACGCGCTAAACTAAATTATTTAAAAAGTCACTTCTAGAAAGGCATTCTCTCACAGTAAAATAAATAGCATTCTTGCATTTTCGCCTTTCGACAATTTTGACATTATTTTAAGGAAATTTATCTTTAATTGTTGATCTTTTACAATATATTTTTTATATTCAAAAATTTACTTTAAATAATAATGTAACGATATCAAGTTTATATTCTACATATAAGTTACGAGAGAGAGAGAGAGAGAGAGAGAGAGAGAGAGAGAGAGAGAGAGAGAGTGAGAGAGAGAGGGAGGGAGGGAGGGAGGGATGGAGAGGGAGAATTATAGATGTACAAATAAAAGAATTTTCCTAATATTAGACACCATCAGATATTCTTACATTATTATTCTCTACATTTCTAATGTGGATTTTCAATTTGCCGCACTCTCATCGTTTACAATATCTAAATCAGCATGGTACGTGCAAGGCCTCGGAATAAATAAACGGTCGAAACAGTATAAACGAAGTAGCGCGGATACTTGAAATGCGTTCGAAGAAACGTTATTAGCATTATACATATTTATATTATTCTCTTTTCGTCATTTATTAATCGTAAAACAAGGATAGAATGACAATACAAATAACGCTAATAGCATCTCCCCGAACGCACCTTTGAAATTCTATGTGTTAAATTCTGTTTATTGTTAGTCGTTTCTATTTGTTTCTATTTGTGATCGCTCCAAGCATCACATACTAATCTAAGGGTGCTTTCCATTTGGTAACACAAGTCGGCACAAGCATCATTCTATCTTTCTTCAGTGAGCGTGAATAACAAAGATAAAACAATACTTGTGTTACCAAATGGAAAAAGCACCCTAAATTAAATCTACAGTACGAACATATTCCAGAGTTCCTCAAACTTATGCCTTATATCTTTCCTATAGAGAATTACGGTGTCTCAGGAACAATATACATACGAATCTAATGTTTACTTATATCCTGGCTGATTTGACGTGGATTTTAACTACTATAATGCAGGTAATGCATGTATATAGAAATCTCGCTTATATTTAAATGATATTCTTAATTTTACGCCTTTAATACTCACACACATACACATGAGCGGGCGCATATTGTGTGTGTGTGTGTGTGTGTGTGTTTTATGATACGTTACGTTTATGAACTTTTTATACAAAATTGAATAATAATCAATAACTTTTTTAAATCCGAAGAATTTAATTAACATTGTGAATACACATTTACGTTACTAACGGCATTTCATTGTTAAAAACGTTAAAATTATTTTAAATCACAAATCTTTGTTTTTATTTGTAACAAAATATTAGTTAAATAAATGCTTTTTACGATTTCGAATTACAAATAATCGAATGTTTAATAATGTGTCGAATTTAATTTAAAAATTCCTTTTCCCCTTTTATTCTTTATTATTAACAATTTTAATATATTAGACACCGTACTGCGTGAAGTTATTTTAAATTTAATGAAGCGTTGCTTCCAGTTCGTCATATTGTATTATATAATATTAATTCCATGCTTTGACTGCTCAAATTAGTTCACTATAAAGAGCAAGAGAAAAAAATGATAAGAAAGAAAAGAAATGTAAAGAGAAATATGTAAATTTATTAATTCTTAATTATTAATAAGTAAAAATTGTTTATTTTTATATTGTTATATAACACACGAATTGTTATCTTCATCAGTGATAAGATAATAGATATAAAATTGATTCGAAAACTTTTTAATAGTTCTGCCGCGTATGATACTAATATTCACTATGTTATCAAGAACTAATTTTTCACATTTTGTGCATCTATATATAATAGAAATCAGTGTAGTTAAGGAAAGAGAAAGAAATGAAGAGAGATAGAGAGAGAGAGAGAGAGAGAAAGGACGAATGGAAAGGTAGCAATAACACATTACTCTTTATTAATTGAACATAGAAATAAAATGAGCAGAATGCTTGGTTTTCTCATCTATATCGGATCAATTGATGGTTGAGTGTATCCCTGAATATCGTAGAAATTCCCATCGACTGCACTCTTTCAAATTGCATGCAATTAAAAGTTGCATTTTATAATGCATTTTAATTTTAATGTTATAAATCTTTTTCATAAGTTCTGGAAAATTATTCAATTGTTAGACAAAAATTAGCAAAAAATGCACATAATCTCGGAATTAGTATCTGTCTGATATATAATGAATGTTCCTCTTATTAATACGATTTTATATAATTTCCAGGTATCCATGCAAACAGATATACCGACTTGCGTGATATTATTCTCGCTTCTTCATTACTTCCATTTGACAAATTTTTTCTGGATGTTCATCGAAGGTAAGTTAAAAATGTGACATGTTATATCTATCTCTTACAAAGTATACAATATTGAACTAGTATGAAAGAGAAAATCGAGAGCATAAGAGCGTCTTTTTTTTTCGTTTGTATTACTCAAAAATTTAAAATTTAATAATTTAGAAAAATATCCGCGCACGAGTGCTAAAGAATATTTTAAAGAATATTTTTGTACTCCAAATATTATTACGCGTTTATCTTTACTGTTTCATGTTTATAGGTCTATATCTGTACTTGTTGGTCGTGAAAACATTCACTGGTGACAATATCAAACTAAGATTCTGCTTAGTGATTGGCTGGGGTGAGTGAACTAATAACTCTAAAATCGCGGGAAAGAAAAGAGTTTTTTGGGTCGTCCACATAACAGTATTATGTTTTAAAAACTTTGTATTAATTATGTTTTAACATAATGATAATTAAATAAATAAATAATTAAACTAATAGATAAATAAATCCAGGTATCCCGGTGCTTGTGATAGCCCTGTGGGGAATCGCCAAGTCGCTGGATCAGAAAATCATGAACCACATCATGAATCAACCTAACCAGGTATGAATTTAAATGAGAATGTTTCTCTGACGTTATCTGAATACGTATTTGACAGCAAATTTCCGTCTATCTGCGCGAAAAATCTTTCATTTCCTAATAGTGACGTGTAATAGGCTGATCAGACAGCATCGAAAACATATAAAATATCGAGCAAAATTTTAGTCACGTTTGCTTGTTAACGCCGTATCCAAATATTTGACAAAGATAAAACATGCAAGGAAAAGACAGAAATAACATGCAGAAAAATATTAGACTTGTTCAACAAGTTTAATTTCTCATCATTCGTCCGTGAAAAAACTTTCCATTGAACCATCCTGATGAAAATAAAAATCAGAGCGTAAATCGGATGTAATGGAAGAGTAACAGAAGCGTCTAAAACGAACCTTCTAGAAGGCGAAAATTGGAATAATGAAATGTAAAAAAAGCATTTCATTGTTCCAATTTCCATGTATATAACAAGGATCGAAAGATTAATCGATAACTTTGACTTACTGAAAACTTTGTTAAATTTGTCATCACTCTCTTGGAATCAAACATGTGTATATTATGAATAAAAGGCTTCTTGGATCTACTGCAGAATTCTGTAGTACAGCAATAACTTATCTCTTGTTTATAATTTTAAGCACACAAATTTTTACTTAAATAGATTTACAATTTAAAATTTAGTTATAAAAATACTAAATAATAACATGCAGAATTGAGAGTTTGCAAATATATAACGTATTTTAAGACATGTTATACACATATAGAGAGAGAGAAAGAGAGAGAGAGAGAGAGAGAGAGAGAGAGAGAAAAATATTGGAAAACGTTTGTATAAATATTAAGACATCTATGTATGAAAAAATCGAATTTTCCTATCTCCTCTATCTTTATAATAAATACACGCACTTGTGTAGATCTCACAACATCATGCATTATAATTTATAAATTATTTAATTAAATATGAACTCGATGCTGGTAGGAAGTGGTACTTTGGAGACATTGTCCCTGGATGATACCGCATCCGTATGACTGGTTTTATCAAGCGTCCGCTGTAATAGTTCTAGCAGTGAACATGATATTCCTTTTCATGATTATGCAGGTGAGTACATCGCTTGAATTAATCTTGGAATTATCTGCCTACTTATATTTTTCGTTATAATCATTCAGAGACCGAAAATTTATTTATTTTAATCATTCTTTTACTTTATATGTACACACATATGCGCGCGCGCGTATATGTCTGTGTGTGTGTGTTTACACTTTTATTTAAATGTACACAGATTTAAATTGTTATTTAGCAGTAGTCTTATTGACACGTTTGCTTCGTTAGTAAAAAATAATGTCTTACAATATCAAGTGATAAAAAAAGATTAACACTATTTTTAATCATATTATTAACATCTTCTAAGAGGTCTATAAGCCTCAATATTATAAAATTTCTTGTCAATTTAATTTGTAATATTACTGCTCTAATTCTGTTAGAATTGTATTTCAAGACTGAAAATTAGATTCGGCAGTTTGCAGAATTGGATATGTAGTATATAAATTCACGGATTTATAAACAATAAAGATCCAGCTTGACCTTTATTTTCGATTTTTATTGTGTTAACACTATTTTAATAAATACTATTGTGGTAAAAAATATCTACTTACATCAATTCAATTGATCTTCAAATATCTATACTCAATTACCTAGATGAGTAGGCGGATGTCAATTCTATTTCATCTAAGATGGAAGCTCTTTATATTCGAAATGAAAATTATAAACAACTGGGACTACAGACATTTTGATATCCGAGGCAGAAATAATCCGCTCCTTAGTTATAAAAAAATATAAGTCATAGTAAAATTAGTGTGTATAATGTGTACAATATATTAATACATGTATATATATTTTATATTTACATTGACAATATATAGAAGCATTTTACCTGTTTTTTTATATTTCCGAATTATATTATTATAATTATAATATTCATCAGTGTTTGTCAGATTCATATCATGAGAAAAGATGTTTCGTTGACTTGCTCTATAATAAAGTGACAACTTCTAAGGCATACTTGAGAAAATTATTTACTTGGAGAGAGTATACCCATCGCATTTGATTTTTTTCCAATATCGCAATAAACATCAAGTAACAAGGTGCAACGTTATTTGTCCTCGTTTTAAGATCAAAATGACATCTTTGATGATATTTTCACATAAATAATAACATAAATAACATTAACTTGCTGCACGCCTAGATTATTTTATCAAAATTCATATCTTTATTTCGTTTTTATTTAATTAATACACAGCAAACACGGTCGATGGCCGCTGTGATTATAATTATCGTTAGTACAGCGAATTAATTAAAATATATGTATACATAGAAATTGATATTACTATTTTTATGTCGATTCAAATTTTTTACCTGAGGCAATTAAATAACTCGTTGGCCACACTCTCTCCAGTCCCAACTCTGACTATAACAAATATTTGTTGACGAATAAAATAGCGTATACGCGAATAATATTTTAATTTAACCCAATCTGTGATTTGATTTTAAAGAGAAATGTCGATAAAATTGCCATCCAATTAATGGATCCTGGGTATCCTGTATAATACTTCTCCTGTACATTGAACTTTTAGTCGTATCTTATACACGGACGTAAAACGTCTTATATATCAAGATAAAACAATTTCTGGATAATCTTATTAATTAGTCGGGTAAATGATAAAAAAATCCTTGAAATAAATTTACGAAGAGAGACATTTATTCGAATAACATTCCAGTATTATATTGTCGTTCTCCTAAATTGAGATACATATAACGTCGCATGCCCTGCAGGTGCTGATAACGAAGCTTTGGTCTTCTAATAACGTGGAGACGCAGCAATATCGAAAAGCCAGTAAAGCTCTCTTGGTATTGATACCACTTCTAGGAGTGACATATGTGTTAGTCATAGCTGGACCTACTGAAGGCCAAGTCGCCAATGCATTCTCTTATGCGCGTGCGATTCTGCTTTCTTCGCAGGTAAAAAGTTATTTAAAGAATATGAAGAAAAAACGTAAGCGATCAAATTTAAGCGATAAACAAATTTATCAATTACATTCAAATATTTTCAAAAACTTTGGTACAATTTTATCATATCTGCAACTTTCCTACGACACAGTAATGTATAAGCTCATTATTCTAAAGTAAATCAATCATTTCATTATTATACCAGGATAATGTTTGAGAAATAAATTCACTTATTTTCCAAAAACTATGTTGCGATAGGACGAGAAAATAAACGAAACAGGGAGGTAGAGTAATAGAATTTATACAAGTTTATGCCACTTTAGTTTATACAACTTTAGCAACAGACATAATTCGACATTCGTTGATCGCTCTAGAAATGAGATAGAATCTCAATTCTAGAGGGAACTGATTCAATCCAAAATTCTTTTATCGCGGCGAAAAGTGACCTCTCGCAATCGAAAATAAAAATAAATATAATAAATATAGTAAATCTAATAAATAAATATAATAAATGTAATTTCTACTTTTTTCAGGGATTTTTCGTGGCGTTGTTTTACTGCTTTCTCAATACTGAAGTACAGAATACAGTTATGTATATATATATATATTATAATAAGTTATAAAATATAATAGGATTGATCAGAACCGGGACTAGACATATATTTCGGCACCCGCAAGGCAAAAGAAAAAAGTGTGCCCTCTGTGTATGTTACAAACGAACGAAATACATTTACTAAACACAGTAAAATAAAAGTATATATTTATATAAATGATTTGTATAAATGATTGCCATACAAAACCATTGCACAAACAAATTTGTTTATATTAACTCAAAAAGAGTATAGGTGTTTCTTATTATATACATATATTTTGAATCATTGAATTTAAATCCATAAAAATCGTTTGTATTCCACGTTCAATTTTTTAGATAATTTTTTTAGATAATTTTTAGAGAACGCAATGATGAAAACAAAGGAAGATCTGTTAAAAAAAAAAACGTTTGAGGTAGTAAAAATAAATATGACATTAAAATGCATGACTGCAAATTAATCGTTAAATTTATTTTAGTAAATTAAATAAAGTATAAGAAGGAGAAAAAATTTTGCTTTATCACGTGCAATCAGCCATCGAACCTAGATTAGTAATGGGAGAAACAGTTGTAGACGTGGAAAGTTATATCCAATGTCGAGCACTGCTATATTGTAAGCGTTAGTAATAGATAGAGGGTCACCAAGTTCAGAACGCATTTTTATCGATAAAAGCGCGTTTTTCTAAAATTCTACAATATGTGTATAATGTAAACTACATAGCATAATTAAGCGTTCTAAATACGGGCCAGAGTCTTATAAAATTCTAAAGTATTAAAAAATATTTTCTCAAAACTTGAAAAAATGTCTGCACATAAAAATAGCAAAAAAACTAATTTACACTGAGAAAAATTCGGTTATTATAATATTTTACTTGTGTTATCAGAAACAATTAGTAAAATGTTATAGTAACTGAACATTTTGCTTCAAATTATTTTATTCCATCAAAACAAAAGATGTATTTATCCATATCTAAACAAGAAATAAATTTATTCAACCAAATGAATTCTCAGTACTAACTTATGTAACTTATCTTCTAAAAGTAACAATTAAAATCCATTTCTGAAAAGATTATCTATGATTAATATATATGAATATGTATTAATATGTATAAACATACATAAATATTCATAAACATGTATCATCATATATGAAACATGTCCATACATGTTCATACATCCCTCTCTTTCTTTTGTAAAGAGGGATGAACGTGTATGAACATATTTCGATCATGATTATACATGTTTACGAATATTTATGTATGTTTATATATATTTATACATATTATGAACAATTTTTTTACACAGCAAACGCTCAATGGCAGATATACGTACTCATTATTAGCAAATGAATTAAAATATGTAGAAATTTTTTACATAAGACCTTCAAATTTTTAAATATTTTTATAGACAAGTGCCTTGTTTGACCCTAGTCCCGACTCTGAACTATTAATCTTTCTTAATGCGAAGTTGTAATCAACATCAAAGTCGCAGTCCAATTTCAAAAAGTTTTCTAGTTTTACGAAATGAGTTTTGCGAATTTTTATCGCTTCACTGATTGATCACTCACTTTACTGCGCTTTTAGGATTTTTGTTTTTTTTTTGGCAATTTTATAATTTTGTTATTTTAAAATTAAAAATTCTCACTTTTTTAATTCTTTTTTTTTCGTCATCCACCATAGATTGTGCCAGCCATCGAATCCGTATCGAAAGCGGGAGTCTACAGTAAGTGAGACTACCACTACGACAGTGATAGGCCTGAATTCCACCACGACATTCCACCTCGATAAATCCAAAGGGGTTATTTCGGAAGCTCTCAACGAGTGATATAAGATTCACTACAAAGATTTTAATGTAGTGGAACAAATCCCGGCGCATTGTTGCAATTAGCAATCTTACAGATTACATCACTCGATTGATTATGTTCTTTACGCGAATGGCGGACTATTATATAATATATGAAAATTGTTGCAATTCGCAACGCTTTCCCCGAGATTTTATTATTCTACAATTAATTTTTGTGAAAGAAATATCTTCGATACTCGACACACCTACTCGATATTTTCACATCTCATCAAGACTGGACAACTCTCACATATATCACTACAGTATCTTGCTGCGGTCTTGTTGGATTATAATGTCAAATGAGAAATTATATATAGATTTTTCATCTTTTATGCTCATATGTGCGTATAACGTCGTAACTTATCGTTATCGACAATATTGATTTACGTAAAGTATGCAAAAAAAATTCACTTTGTATAATAATAGACTACGAAATAATCAATAATTATCAATTGATAATTATTGATTATTTCGTAGTTTATTATTATACAAAGTCTAATTAATTATTATAAGATCTATCTTTTTTGAAAATATATAATATAAAACCTAGATATTATAACATGTATCTCTCTCTCTAGATTGTATTGCACATTATTTATTTATTAATGCAGAAAAAAGCTGAGAGAAAATATTTACGGTATTTACAATATAAAAATAAATTCATTTTTATGTATAGTGCAAACAAACAAAAGATTTCATTCTTCCGCCTTTGACTCAATAATTCAATATAACTGCAGAAAAAAACTGTGTAACATACTCAGAATCTCAATTAATAGATATACATATGTGTATATAATTCTTAAGTGTTAATTAGAATTATAAGAGGAATCACGATAGATAAATTTCTATTGACCTGCATTGAACTTTGTACTGCAGATAATAGATATCGCTTGACATCACTATACAATAATAATTTTCGTTATCGTTGTTACATAATAAATAAAAACCGGATGAATGTCATAATGCAATATACATATAGCTTTTGACGTTGAAGCGAGAAGTAGCGCGGCAATTGAAAGTAAAATAATCACAACTCGATCTCTACGATATCGCTATTTCTTATTTACAATTAGCGTTCAATAGCATGTTGCGTTATAATGATATATCTAAGCTATACGTGTGAATTTCACGATAAATATTTTTCGTTAAAAGATTTTGTAGATGCTAGACATTGCACTCATGTCGACGGAAAATAAATTTCTCTTTCCTCTCTCTTTTTCCTCTCTTCCTCTCTCTCTCTCTCTCTCTCTCTCTCTCTCTCTTTCTCCTCCTCCCTCTTTTTCTCTCCCTCTCCTACCTCATCTTCTCTTTTCCTCTTTTGTATTGATATAGAAATTTTAATTTCTCTTTAGCAAGAATTAAAAACTAAACTAGGAGAGACATTGCATACTCGTATTTTACAATAAATTAAGACATTGATTGCCCAAATTTAAGCTAGAACACTAACTTAATCCAATAAATTGATAATCGTATCAATAATGATATTATCATTAAATTGCATAAACTACGTAAAAATCTGTAAGTATAATGGAAACAAAAATGTATGATTACATTAAAAAAAATTCTCATAGCTCATTTTTTTTAGAATTTTTTATATTTTAAATTTATCAATATTTCTGAAAAATACCTCTTTAAACTTCTTCAGATTTTATAAAGTTTCTTATCACAAAATGAAAAACTTTTTAATGTTTCAGAATTCACATATGTATAATGTATGTATAATATATAAAAAGAAATCTAAAAAAGATGTAGACTTTTTCAGCATTTCTGAAAAATATTCTCTAATTAATTTGTATCTAAAAATTTGAAAAATTTTCAAAAAAATTAAATAGAAATTTAAAAAATTTTCTAAATTTAAAAATTAAATAGAAATTCTAAAAAATTCTGCAATTTATATAGAAATCCTGAAAAATTATTTAAAGAATTCTAAGAAAGATATTCACCGAGATGCACATTGCAGTGGGCTGAAATATTCCAAAAAGTGATATCAGAAATCAAATTTAGAATGTTGATACGAAATAATTTTATAAAATAGACATTTTTGAAAGTACTTATCTCTAGAATATTAGAAGGATGGAATAATTCATTTACATTGTATTTAATACACAGGAGTAGTAAGTAAAACATAATATTATAGAATTGATATTCTTAACTTACATTTATAAAATATTTTTTATTTGAGAATTTCTCAAATTTCTAATAACTATGAAATTTGTATGAAATTTTTTATCTGTATTATGAATCAAAAAAACAAAATTATGAATATTAAAGATAATATCATAAAATATAAGATATAACCATAAAAAATTTAACTATTAAACAATTAATCTCACAATACGATTGACTTTTGCATATGATCATCTATTTATCCTCCACTCCATAGCTTTTTTAAAAAAGGATGATGCTTTTGCAGGATGTCTGCTTCAAAACTAACTTATCCAGATTTACCATTTCTCATTTATTATTAACAAAATCCTACTAAATACAAGTATGTCCCATTTTAATAAACGCACTTAAATATCTTAAGAATTATTAGATAAGATATTATCAAGATTTGCTACTTTTTCAGGTTGTATAATTTCGAAGGAAAAACATTTTAATTTAAAAAAATTGGTTTTCGGTGAGCGTGCAGTTAAAATAAAGTTCAACTTTATTTTTTGGCATTTCTTTTTTACATCGACGTTTTTATTATTAATTTATTTTTTTAACTCATTACCTAAGACTAAAGCAATAAAGTTAACAAAGAAGTAATTATTGAAAATAGGATTAGAATATGAAAAAAATTTTGAAATAAAAATCCATTTTACAACACGTTATAAATAATTTATTAAATATTACTAAAAATTATTAAATATTGATTGTAGAAACTATAATATCAATCAATTTCAATCAAAAATTAAAAAAGATACACGTATAACTTTTTTTTTTAGTGTGTTGCAGTTCTCCGATTAATTATACAAAAAAAAATTAAACAAAATCACAAGTTCTCTTAGAACGTTCCAGTTTACTGTTCCAGCTTATAGCTAGACCATAATAAAATTAACAAAAAAAACAACAAATGAAAAGTTATACGCGTTTCTTTTGTAATTTTTCTCACAAAATTAATTTGCATAATCAATTCCCTCTACAGACAACATTTAATAATTTGTTTGTAATAATTTGTTACAAAAATAATATTTATAATGTTTTTAATGTTTTATAATGTTTTTTATCATATTTAAGATCAACGACTTTAAACATTTTTTTATTGGCATTTTCATATCAATATAAAAAGATTAAATTGTAAGTTTTATAATTTTGGCACAACTTTATAATTTTGATGGGTTTACAGCTCACTATGGAGTGTATTAAATGAATTTATAACAAAGTACTTACCTTTGTTCAAATGCAGCATGTATTGTTTGCAGATATAGCATGTTCTAATGTGTTACCTGATGTTTTCTAATGCGTATTGTATCTTATATAAGTTTAATCATATATAGAGTAAGGCAGGCCTGTTCCGTCAGTTCAACTTTGAAGTAATACAAAAATTTACGGTAGCACAAACAATATATATCTCTTTGCAGTGTCGTGCTTATAATGACATTACTTATAATATAATCATGATTAAATAATCAACATGTGCTGTTCAGATTGTGTTTAAAAAGTATATACGTCTTAATATTTTTGAAACTTCCAGGAGTATTTTCTATAAAGAAGCTATACATTTCATAGGTCATTTCCGAAGCCGAATCCATTATTGGAATGCCAACGTTTCATGAACATTGCAATTATATCTTTTTATTTATGTATATTTAAATTTATTTAATATTAAATAAAAGTGTTTCAAGTGACTTTTTTATTTAATTTTCCGAGAATTTTCTTGTTACAGTATTTTAAGTCCTAAATCTTGGGATATCTTATATAAAATATATATGTAAAATATACAAATTTATATTTTCAAAACGATTAAATAAGAGATTAGAAAAGAAAAGTGGAATTATAAAGTTAGTTTAAAATTAAGAAAGATATTGTGCAATCGCATTATAAAGTCATAAAAATGTAAAAAATATCTACCAAAATGGTACCTGATCATTGCAAAATTTATTTTCTCTTTGCATGTTTTAAAAAAAAATGTATCTTTCACACGATAAATATACAATAAAACAGTATATAAATTTTAGGCTCTGATATAAATATTTACTAAAAATATACGTACATATACGGATCGAATATATTGAGTCATCTAAATGGTATTGATGGTCAACACCATCTAGTGACAAAAAACCACGGATACTTTTTAGATGACCCAATATATGTGTTGTGTACACACAGAGTATGTATGCCTACGCGCGCGCGCGTGTGTGTGTGTGTGTGTGTGTGTGGGTGTGTGCGTGCGTGCGTGCGTGCGCGCATGCATACATACACATATATATATATATATATACACACATACATTCATGTTTATATTTACACATGCACACATAAACAAACCCGTAAAAATGAAAGATTTAGCATATAACTACTCAGTTGACTACATATATTTGGACATTGTATAATAATATTTATATACATACAGTGTTAAAATATAAAATTCTTTAAAAATGTGCTAATTCTGAGTTTTACATATACACAAGCAGTTGTAATGTGTATAATTGTCTAAATAAATATTTCGCAAAGAAATACTCCATTATATACAATAAAATAAATTCAATCGCTTTGTGTCCATTTATAAAAACTTTTATATCAAATTTCTTCTTATATAAACTTCATTTTTCTGAGCATCGTTTTTCTTTCTTCAGTATATCAAATATATAATTATTAAACAAAAAATTTATTGCATCTGTTTATAAATCATTTATTCGATCACCTTAAATCTAGAATACCAAAAACGCGCAAACAAAATAGAATATACACATTAAAGCTCGTTAAATTAGAATTGTATATATATAATAACATATTAGATTTTATCTGTACGGTATTAAAATATGTATCTTTTAAAACATCTTTGATTTGAAAATATTAAAATGATTGCTATAAAAATGCAACACAAAAAATTGATTTAAAAATATTTCCGTTTAAATGTATA
>NW_011627657.1:18415-41821 GCF_000204515.1 Acromyrmex echinatior | reverse complement strand
ACACACACACACACACACACACACACACACACACACACACACACACACACACACACACACACACACACACACACACACACACATATATATAATATATTGTATATATTGTATATATTGTACATATATAATATATAGATATAATATATATAGTATATACATCTTAAAGAATATATACATACATACATATACAAACACACGCGCGCGCGCGTGTATGTGTGTGTGTGTGTGTGTGTGTATTCTTTAAGATATACAAATGTTTTACACTTAATATATTAGAAAATTTATTTATTGAATATTAGAAAAATTTATTTATTGAAAAAGTGTAAAAGTATTAAGTATTCTAGGATAAAATAAAAATATATCTTTAATAAGCAAGATTTCTCACATGCGACATACCGTTATTAAACATTTTACAAAATTTATTGCCAATACTGAAAATCTATAGTTTATATCACATGCACTATAAATTTTCAATACTGGCAATAAATTTTGAAACACAAATATATTGTTTGGTAATGAATTGTATACGCGCGCGCGCGTACCTCTGTGTGTGTGTGTGTGTGTGTGTGTGTGTGTGTGTGTGTGTGTGTGTGTCTTGCGCTATTTATGTAATTTCGTTTTATATTTTATATTGATAAGGACCCGAATTGAAAGGTCGAAACATTTACTTTTTTCGTTTTTACATTCACACGAAAATAAAGAATTTTCTGTGCATCCGAACAGTTGATGTAGGCTCTGATGGGTTTTTTTACATTTTTCACTGATAGATTCTTTCGACCTGTCACCCTCACCCCACCCTCTCTCTCTCTCTCTCTCTCTCTATCTAAATATCTGCATGTGTATTAGTGCGTAGTATATGATATGAAAAAAAAAATTCGAAAAAAATATGCATGTTTCTTTATGTTCCGTAATTGATTGTCAATACTGAAAAACTATAATGCACATAACATAAACTATAAATTTTCAACGCTGGCAGTAAATTTGGAACATTGCCTATATAATTCTACCGCAAATTATACAAGAGAAGATTCTGAAAAATAACACTGATCCAACAAGTAAAATATTACAACAATAAGATGCATTAATTTCTTTTACATTAATAATTTTCTTTCAATATTAAAATATCAGTAATTTAGTTCAACGATATCAAAGCTGTTAAACTAATTGATAAACTAATTTTGTGTGTATAATTTCAATATAAAATGCACTTATATTTATTATTATACACATCAATATAATCGTAATATCAAACGTTTAATATAAAATCTGTAATTTCTCTTACACATTTAATACTATAAATTCTTTGTTAAATATCCAATATTATTAAGATGATCTTTTTAAATGATTTAAATAATTATTTTAAAAGGTTAATTTGATTCTATTAACAGTAATATAAAAGACAATATATTAGGTGTAGTAAAAAGAAATCCATTATTTTTCCAATAGATGGCTTTAGTAATCTGTATCTCGTCTACGCGTGATAAAGATTACTAAAGCCATCTATTGGAAAAATAATGGATTTCTTTTTACTACACCTAATATATAAGATTTCTATTTTTGATAATATCAATATCAAGATAAATTTTTTAAATAAATTTTCGTTTACCGAAGTATATCTACATACTAAAAGATGTAAATTTTTATACTGATAACAATAAATTGAATGCATAATTGATGAAAATTATTTCATATAACGGTAACAAACTTTTAAAAAAATTTAAATTAGTCAATTTTTGTATAAAGAAAGGATTGGACTTGCATTCTGCATTTCATGATTTGAATTCTTCCTACATTACTTTCCTGCGATATTAGAAGGAAAAAAAGTTAGTAGAAATCTAAAGAAAATATTCTGCGTGCTAATAGTTATGGATTAAAAAAAATGGATATCCAAAATTAAAAAAAAGCTGCTTAAAGACACAAATAAATTGCATGAAATGTACGCGCCAGGAAACAATATCCTCTAGAATGATTAATAAATTAATTGGGTACTTTCCATTTATACGACTTTTGATAATACCTGTATTTTGATTTAAGTTACATTCAAAAGTTCAACTAACTTCATTATAATAAACGACATGTGTCGTGTGTAGACATTGATGTGTATTATGTTCTAAACAGTTCAAAAATACGCGAAATTAATTTTCGTTTAATTTGTAACAACAGCATAATTTGTTAATATAAAATGAATTGGTTTACGATTTTAGTTACATTCCAGATATATTTGCGTACATATAAATACATTCTCGAGATACAATATTTTCATGACATAATTTAACAAATAGAATTTGGTTTATATTTCTTTGCTTTCTGTACATCTTTTAATTTACTATCTAATCGTAAGCAAAATTATTGCTTACTTGAAATATGGAGAAACATATTAGGAAATTAATTGGAAAGCACCCATTAACTATTAACAAATCTTTATGTATAAACTTACATCCATCTACTACATTGACAACTGCATTTATCGATGTGATCATATTGTTTTTTTTTCTTACTTCTTTTAATGAAATAAGAGCTAACAATATTTTGTACAAGTTTTATGATACAAATATATTAAGATAATCCAGATTATATATATATCATATATTATATGTATAATTTAGAGTTACAAGTCCTTGCAAGGACTCAATTTTTTCTTGTACAAGGCAATATCTGTTCCTTCTAATAGCATTAAAAAAAATTTTTTTTTCAATTTCTCTTTGTTTTCTTGCTAGTATCCCTCGCCCTGTACTGGGAAAATTAAAATCTACGTAATTCGCTTATGCCCCTTCCCCCCCCCCCTCTGTACAGGCACAATATATCTTTATTTTTATTCACTTTGATGATATTAATCGTGAGGTGTCTTCGTGATTCTGATATTTTGGTTTGCCATGAGTGAAAGGCAGGTATCTGTACTTGATCATATGCTGCGAATAGAAAAAAAATTACATTAATTTAAATTAAATCTGCAGTAAAAAATAAATTACAAATTAAATAAGCTTTCAACTTGAATAGAAGACTGTTCGATCATTCATACCAACTTTCCCGAAATTATTTCGCGAAAAACACATTTATTTACAGAATGCGTTTAATTTAACGTTTAATTCCTACAGAAGACTTCTCGAATTTAAATTTAGAAGTTTAAAAAATTTTTTTTTTCTCATTTTCAATAGAATATTTTAACTTTTTCCATATAACTTTTAAGCGTGATTATTATCAGAATACATAAAAAAATAAGTAGTAAAAAATAAAAAATAAATAATAAAAATGAGCTATAAAAATTTATCATTGACTCCTTACCTTTATTTGCCGCTTCATTGTGATACAGAATAATGTTATGAAATACATAACAAGTATCGGCCAAAATACTGGTATATTAAAGCAATCAAATAGAGTGCATACCATGGCAACAATTGTAGATTTTGTTACTGAATACCAGAATTTAAATTCAGGTAATCTTCTAATGAACGGCCTGAATTCCTCATTTGATCTTGTAGGTAACTCAGGACCTTCTCCATCTGTAATTTTATTTCATGTTAAATTAACTTTTTAATTCTATCCATGTTAAAGGAAAAAAAAAAGAGTATACCCCATGTTAAATAAAGAGAGAGAGAGAGAGAGAGAGAGAGAGAGAAAGTATAAAACTCTTATCTTTAAATTATATTAAATTTAACTCTAAGCTTTATAACTACTTTTTAATTGGCTGAATCTATAAAATATCTAAATCTTTTCAGTAAATTAAATCACATTGCATTTGTTGAATGCATCATTATAAATTTCTTTCTATAATTCATAACAATTACAATTGTATGAAAAAGTTTAAAATGCATCTGGCAAATTGCTTACCATCAAAAAAATCCATGGCAGGATCAATTTTTGGAGTAAGAAATGCTATGAATAAATTGAGGTGATAAATTCCTAGTGCATATGTGACAATATACCACCCCTGTAAATACAAAAATGTTTTTGTAGTACCGTGCGATACTGTAAAGAATTAAGTTTGCACACAATACAATAAAAAATACCGTACTTGAGAGATAAATATACGTAGAATAAAAAGTACTAATAAGAATAAAGCAAATATCCATCGCGATATTACATGAGGAGTCCATAGATCTAGGTATCTTTGATATATCTGAAATGGAAGAAAAAAAGATTTTATAAATTATATGATGCTCACAAAAGTGAGAATAAAGCTAAAAATATGCAAATTAAAATGAGATTTAAATAGCATAAAAAAGGACAATAATAATATAGGAAGCAGTTTATAAAAATAATGATCATCTTTATTAGTATTTTGTCAAGTAGTGCTAATATGCAGTATGTTTTTAATAGAAGAAAATAAAACTGAATAATTGTGTGTATATATTATATAAAATATTATAAATGTTAGGTAAAATGTTTACATGAACGATTATAAACTTATATTAACCTGTGATATTCTTATTATCCCTTGACTGAAAATATTTTTTCTCACTGAGCCACCCAAGTCTTCATCCTGCATCATTTTCTCTCACTGCAAATGTAAGACTTTATTACAATCAAATGTAAATTAATATGAACAAAAGCAACCCTGCAAAATATTATTTATAGAAACCAACTTTGTTGCACATATACAATATATTGTATACAAATAGTAAAAAAATATATTGTATACAAATAGTAAAAAAAGATATGAATTATATAAATAATATTTATAAAAATTGATTTATATATCAATTAACATTGTCTATTCAAATTTTCTATCAAACTCGGATAGGACTTTTTCTTCTCTATGAGAAAAGAATATAGCTATCATGTTGTAAACATTGTTAAAACTTTTGTAAATAGAAATGAAAAAGTCTTTAAAGATTATCCCCGACGTATCTTCCTGTTTATATAGCCATTAAAATAATTTCTTATAAATGTTAAGTGATATACTTAATACTCATGCTTTATTACAATTGACATCATTCTGAATCGAATTTATAACAATTACACTCGTTTCAAATATCCATCTTGGAATCGAGCGACTAAAAAATGAAAACTCTTCTCGAGGAGTCTCGTAATCGCAATATTCCTTTAATGTAAATTCAAGGTTGCGTGAGGTTGCGATCGAGTTGTCGCGTCGATTCATCAACGATAAATTCACGCGTATTCACCGCGTATAGAGATGAGAGTGCAGACTAGACCATGATGCATCACGGACTATATAGATGACTAGACTATATAAATGATTAGACTTAATTCTAAACCACCGCAAACAAAAAAAAACCCTCGTCGCGATATTTATTGATATTTTTATCATGAGAGAAAGCAGCGATTTCAGTCATATCGAGTGACATGGCACGGTAGGCCATGACATGCTACGTTAACCTAACCCTAACCTCACAAATTTTACAGTACGATGAAATATCGAACAATCTCACAAGAAAACACGTCGCATGATTATTTACCTGCAATATTTTTTACGTCGTCTTTTCCACCGCGAACAACACCACCTTACACCGAATAATTTAAAAAAAATAGATATATATATATATATATATATAAATATATATAAAACACGTCACATGAAAAGCACGCTATTTAGACGTTCCATAGAGCAATAAAGAATTGGCAAAAATTTTAAGAGGACAGAAGAATGATGAGAAAGGCGCCACGACTGTAATCGCGACACGACACGACCAACTGACGACCGCGACGAACGTAAAACGTAACCCGTAACGTAACTACCACTATCACTTACCAGCAGTACCGGCAGAGAAACCTAAGAGAGGACATGAGACATGAGAGTTTTTTTCTCGCAAACTATTGCCCAACGCACTACTGCCCTCTGAAAAAGTGGATGTTAATTACATAGCAATATTCACTTTTTTACATCAGTAACAGAATTCTCTAAATGTCTTAAGGCCGCAGCACAGTATAAGTAAGGGACTCCGCATAATAAAAGGAACAGAGAACAGAGAATAAGAATTTCAACCTATCAGAAATCATGTACTGTAGAATATACAGTTTCTGATAGGTTGACATTTTTATTCTCTGTTTTCTGTTCCCTGTTCCTTTTATTGTGCGGAGCCCATAAGAACAGTAGCTTCACTCAGTGGCCTAATTTCCATCGAGAGTTTAACCCTGTATTCCCCTGTTACAGTCAAACAACAGGGGAATGCTCGACTGTAGTTGGTTGGTTCTTACATTCTGATCCGGATTAAACCTTCGATGAAAACTAGGCCAGTGATAAGAAGACCGAACTAGATAGCGCGCAAGTCAAAAAAAGTGATTCCTAATTGGATGCATTCAACGGACTTAACAGTTGAGTGAGCGCTCGCGGTTATTGGTATATTCTTTTACATCTAAAATTCTGATTGGATAAGCTAAAAGATTGTT
The DNA here is from genome assembly GCF_000204515.1 of Acromyrmex echinatior. The sequence goes on along the minus strand of NW_011627657.1, from coordinate 35,473 downwards.
GAGTCCGCTAAATGCAACCGTTGGGAGGAAATCCGCTGAGCGGAATGGATTTTTATGTTTGGGCGCCATTTGTAAAGCAGTGTCATGAGATTAGATATGTACACGTTGCGTCACTGATCGCTGCACGTATTTATTGCTGATTTGCAATTATAAATCCAAATAAATTAAGAAAGTATTTCAAAAAAGAGATCTCTAATAATTATGTGAATCATATTATAACGTATATTTCGTCAGCAGGAGATGGAAGATATAATCCATATTCAGAACGCGCTTTTATCGATAAAAGCTTTTGGCCCGTATTTAAAACGCGTTTTTATTGATAAAATCCCGCTTTTATCGATAAAAGCGCGTTCTGAATACGGGCCATTACTTTTAAAATTCTATAATATGCGTAACATAAATTATAGCATGTTAGCGCGTTAACATCGCTGTAAGCGCGTTTTGAATATGGGCCATACTTTATGATGTAAATATTAATACTAAACAACACTTATCTATACTAAATGTATAGATAAGAAAGGAACACAAATGACTGAAAAAATTGAGAACTGTCAACTGAGCACTTTTGTGAGCAAGACCGAGGTACGGACTGCTCAGGTAAGGTTAATTGCAAATGTGGTTTAAACCCTTAAAGCGACATGCTTGTCGAGCCAATGAGCATGATTGGTTCTTACCTGTAGATCCAATCAATTATATTTAATTGCTCGGCGAGCAGATCAAGTCGCTTTGCTAACTTGAAGTTTAAACTCGCTCAATGTATCGCCAATGAGTTGTGTAACTTAAATATTGCTCAGGTAATGAAAATACGATCTCGTCGAAGAGTGCAAATGCTTCAAATCTTTTTTTTTTAAACACTTTATTTTTTAGATATATATGTACAATTATTATTAAATATACGCGAATACACTCGGCCGTGCTGTTGCAAAAAATTTAAGTTTCTTTACAGAAGTTATGCATTTCGCGAGTTATCTTCGTGTCTAAGTCCATTTAAATTTCTTATCAAATAATAAACAAGGAGACTCTCTCTCTCTCTCTCTCTCTCTCTCTCTCTCTCTCTCTCTCTCTCTCTCTCTCTCAAATTATCAAAAAATTAATGTGGCACGTGAAATAGAAATCGTCTCTAAAAGATATTTAAATTTGTAAAATTATTTTAGAAGCAGAAATCAAATTTTTTCGATGAAAATAATGATACAAAATAATGATATAAATATGTTTATTTTTTGTTATACGAAAATGAGAGAAGAAATCGAAGAAGGAAATATATTTTAGCATTGAAATCTAAAAAATGCTAAATCTGTAACAATCTTCAACTTCTGCATTAGACAATAATACAGCTATTCCCTTGATGACGCATTTTGCTGTTCTTTGAGATAGTAAATCCTGGACAACACTGATCCTGTTGCATCAACAATTGTGAGTTGTTGAGATCGCTACTGATAGCTGCGCACTCATTATCGTCACCAACTCTCGCATCTGCGTTATCCTTTTGCATTTGTAGTGTGAAATCCAACGACAAATTTGATTCTTCTTCGGAACTTTGTGAAGACAAGGATGAAGTGGCATTAATCTTCACTTCCGGTTGCACGCTCGTTGATTGATTTTCTCCAACGCGCGGAGACAAGTTATTCCGGTGCTGTCGGAAGTGCTCCTCTGTGTCGTTCAGGAGAGAACTGAACATGTCTGACGCGTTCCTTATGCCTACCGCACCCATAGAATTCGATCGACATTCTGCAACCACGCGAACAGAAAATTTATTCCTCTATTATATATTCTGCTTCTTTATTAGAGAAAGCTTCGAGAGAAATTGGAACTATTTCCACTCTAGCTTTTGATACGATTTACTAAGCAATCGTTATAATCATACTTTTATATACTATATATACTATATATTATAAAAAAGAAATGTAAAAATTTCACCTCGTACTTCCACATTCTTCGTCGGTGAATTCGCGATCGATCGTAGCGCGACATCTTGGAAAGTGATAGGGGAATATATTCTTCTCTCTTCGGAAAGGAATCCCGAGGATCCCGGTGGCGTAGGGGATGACATCTTCGACGAGCCTCTACGTCTCGATAGCGCGTCTCCCGAAGTCGATTTGTCGAACATACCTGTGCTTATCAAACCTATAGCTCCCACCGAGGAAACTCTTTTCTCGAAACTCTTTGTGTGCCATTGATGAGGCTCCTGTATAGTGATTCCCTTAGTCATGACAGAACGACGTTCTCGCTTTTCCAACCAATAGGTCTTCATTGTGCCTAGTACAATATATATCGATGTGCAATATAAATACAATTATCGGCCCTGACATGTCTTAATAAATCCTTAAAATTAAATATTAACAAACAGAAAGAATATCACAGGAATATCCTTGTAAAAATAGTGTATATAAGATAAAAAATTCAAGATAGTCTTACCCTTTCCTTTGACCTCGATTTCTTCACGTTCTTTCACCTTGTATGAAGGTGATAACAATTCTTGGGTGGATTGAGATATATGTATTTGCATGGCTTGACTTGTCGCTTCCATACGGGCTGCTGTATTGACAGAATCGCCGAAGAGGCAATATCGTGGCATCTTTAAGCCAACGATACCGGCTACAACCGCGCCGCTATGAATGCCAACGCGTATCTGAAGATGGTTGCCTGTGAAGATATAATAATTATCTTTTATATAATATGAAATTTTCTTTTATAGTACAATATGAAATCCATGCTGCATCATTGCGAGTGAAATTCGGTGAAATGCATTACACACTTAGGTATAATATGTATAGTGTCTTAAAACAAGTTGATAAAGATATGAATAAGAAAGATCATATAATACAATTTTTCTTATTACTTTCTAGATATAGAATCTGCAATCAAATTAATATTTAAAGATTAATATTTAAATTAATTAGAATTTCAAAGGGTATCTCTATAAAGAAACAATTTTAAATATTTCACTATATTTCTACGCATGCGTGCGTGCGTGCGTATGTGCGTGTATGTGTATAAAACTAACTACATATACAATGCTTTTATGTCCTAAGGCCTTAAAAGACTGTATAGACTCATGGATTCGTACCGAGAATCAGTTGCAAAATTATTAGAAAATCGAAGAACGTAAAATAAAAATATGCTCTAAAGGTGTGTTCAGATTAGAGATTATTGAGATTAAGATTGAGATTGGATTGTAATCAATTAAAGCAAAGTTACTAGACTTGATCAGTTTGATTTTCTTTCTTGTGATTGGTTAAAATTCCAATCCAATCTCAATCTCAATCTCTAGTCTGATCATGCCTTAAGAAAAATTGAAAAATATACCTGTTGAACGGTCCTTGAGGTCGGTTATTGCTTCTACCATGTCAAGCGCCATATCGCATACACGATCTGCATGATCGTTTTCTTTTACTGGCGCACCTGAGACTACCATGTAAGCATCACCGATAGTTTCGACCTTGAATAAAAAAGGATTCTATGATTATTTGATATAAAGATATTTTTTCAAACATGAAAATATATTAAAATAAAAATTCAATTATTTTAGCATTTTTTTTTTATTAAACTTGATGAAAATTAAATTAAATCAAATTAGTTAAAATCAAATGAATGGTATTTATTGCTAAATTTATAAATAACGCAATAATAGACTATGATAATTAGATTCGTATTACAAGGTTGAACGAGGTTGAACGAGAGATAATCTTTTCTATGAGACGAATGAAGAATACCTTGTAAACTCGATTTCTCTCGGTTAAAGTATCAAACAACGAATACATGGCGTTTAACATTGACACAACTTCCATCGGTGAAATTCTACTGCAGATCTCAGTAAAAGTCACTACATCCGAGAACAGGATCGATACACTATCGAACATCTGCAAGCAGAGAATATTTTGAGACAATTTTATTGATAAAAAATTATATTTTATAAAGAAAGTAAAAGTATTTACTGTAATTATATCATTCTTTATAAACTAACACCAAAAAATATTACGTATGTACAATATGAGCACATATATACTTCTCATTATACAAAGTAGTTTTGTAGATATATTGATTGAAATTAAACAACAAGAGATGACTTGTTATTATTTAAAGTGTTTAATGAATTCATCTCAGTCATATCATTTCAGTTTATCATTGGTTATTATTATAACATAGAAAAATTAACAATTCGTCATCTTACCTTACGCACTTATTATTTCGTTTTCTATTAAAACAAAAAAAATTAATTATTATGATGGTTTTCATTTTAGAAAATACGCCACCTCGAATCTGTGCGATAAAAATTAGGGTTTTTTTAGAACGCAGCCGTTTTTAAAAAAATATTCCATTTTTGCCAACAGCATTTAATAATCTAACAAATGAATAAAAGCAGGAAATTTGAATTTTTCATTTTATTCTTCTTAACCATACCTCGCAAGTATCAATCGGACTTTCACCATTCCTCAAACGATCTGCGACTTGTTTGGGAATCATTTGATATAATAACTCATCCGTACGCTTCATTTCTTCATCCAGTTTTCTCATAGATTCCTCTAATTTTTTACTCTTAAGCTGTTCTTGATCTAATGCCAGTTTTAATTCCACAGACTGTTGGGTTCCAGCAAGCATAAGGTCTCTATGAAATCATTAAGTATCTATAAGATAGTTATCGATTTGACACAGAACTTAACTCTGTATAGTCGATCACCAAAGATGGAAACTATTATATAATTTTTCCAATTTTAATTTTCAATACAAACATTACACGACTGTTTTCTTTAACAATGAGATACTCGGATCACGTAACAACGGACAATAAGAAATTCTTTTTCTTCTTAAAATTACATCGGCTGAATAGTTTCTTTACCGGCTAAAATCGTGCATCGAGAGATCATTTATATAAAGGCCTGTTGCTATTAAAGCGTTCAAATCGGGCATGACAGGTGTCCCAAGATACATCATCATTTTCCAATTATCCATATATATCATTTGACCTGAAAAATGCGATTTTGCTGGGATGACGTCTTCTCTTAAATTTCTTTTACGTTTTCACGCGTAATCTCGTGTTTTCTTTTTTGACACAAAAATCTGTTTTATTACTGCATATAATTTATATAATAAAAACAGAAAAAAATTTCTTATTATTAATTTCGATAAAGATCGATGAGTTAGTATCTCACATAATAGCTAACATTGTTATTGTAATCTCAACAATAATAAGTCTTTTAAAGTTAACGAGTAAATATAAACATACCCTTTAATCGTAAAGTCTTATCTTCTACTGTCTCAAGCTCATCACTCAAGAGAATTTCGTTTCTGTGCCGATCATTCAATCGTTCCGTAAGCACTGGCTCAACAGTAACCAGCTCAAAAATGTTATTTGTTCTGTTTAATATCTAAACCATACAAAATCAGTTAGTCGGAAACGATTCGAAGTCATAACTAAATTTGGGAAATTTTGAGAATTTGTTCAAAAAATTTAAATATACACAAATCAAGTACTCAAAAACACAGATTTAGACCATAATTGTTACTTATTTTAACTTTGTGAATTTTCTTGTCTCTTTTTTGCTAAATTTTCTCTTATGTTTATATTACAAAAAGCATAATTTTTTTAGCTCATTTTGTGGCTGTCGAAATTTAAATCGAATTGCCAAATGATATATGATGAAACATTAATCTTATTGTCAGACATAAATTTTAGTTTTGGAGATACGGAGGAAGCCAAATTCCTAGTATTGTCCAAGCATATTAGAAGCTAGAAGACGCAAAAAGAAAGTTAAAATTTGTTTAATAATAGTTTGATTTTGATTAGAATTAATCAGAATGATTTTCTGTACTACTGTATACTAAAAATCCAATCTCTGTTGCTTAAATTTTTAAGGGAATAAAAATATTCTTAAAAAAAGTTTTTGCTGAATTTTTTCTTCGAACATGTTTTCGTATTTACATCCGTTTTTGAGAAATTTAGTAAAAACACGTTTTTAGGGGTTTTATTTAGAGGGGATTATTAAACGTTTCATAATGATTGTGTTGAAAGTCCGACAATTATCGGTGCGCAATCACATTTGAAACAAAAAAATTGATTAAATATATTCGTAACATCTAACTTTGATCGCGTTTCGGCATTCTTTACTTTATTCGATTTATTCATACACGGTCGTTCTTCTTATAATGTTTAGTAAAAACATTTTTGGGAGAAATTTTATCTTTTTAAAAAATTAAGCACTAAAGGTGATGGAATCGGATTTTTAGTACGGTATAGTCAGAGAATCATTCTAATTAATTCTAGTCAAATTTCCACTGTTATCAAAGAAGTTTTAACTTTTGTTTGTGTCTATTGTATTTGGACAATATTAGAAACTTGACTATTTTGACTATCCCCCCCCCCCCTCTCAAAAATTATCTCTATATTCAACTTAAAATTTTTCTGAGATTATCCCAGCATATATATATGCTGTATATAACATCGTTTGATATACAATTTGAATTTTGAGGGCCACCATAAAATAGGCTAAATTTAGGGTTACTCTTTACCGATTGAAATTTAAACGCAATAAGAGGTCGAACCAAATCGAAGAAATAAGTAATCTTCTTGCCAACCAGATCTGGCAATATGACCATCAGTGAATTGCCGATGCTTCTAACAATCATATCTGATCTGAAATTTAAACATTTATTAACCAAATAAATATATAAATATGTCTTATTCATCAATTCGTATGCGCGCGCGCACAGAGTTTTTCACAGTAAAAATAATAAAACGGAATTCTTAAACAATTTTATATGGCTTAATTCTCATTTAAACTCACTGTATCATTCAATTATTAAACCAGGACAAAAAATAATAAAAATATAAATTAAAAAATTTAATTCTTAAACCAGATATTTTATGAGGGTGCGTTCCTGGATCTTGATGGAAAAGCTGAAAGCGGAAAAGCAGCAGCCAATTAGAACTCGTGCTGGTAGTCGACAATTTTGGCTTTTTGTATTACTTACTAACAGCTCGAGTTCTGATTGGCCACTGTGTGAATTTATATACACATCTGATTCTGCGAATTGCGCGCCAATATCTTTTTGTAGTATTAAAACTTTAACTCTCTTAATTTTTTAGTAACATTTTTGCACAATCATTTTAACACGTACCCGAAAACGATGCAGAAGGGAAATATCTCAAAAAGCACGCACGCCCCGATCGGCAGATGTTTCTCCTCACGGGTCATCGCGAGCGATGCCAGCGTGAAGGCACGATTGTCGAAGGTAAGTTGAAAGGTCACGTGGACAGTATCGAAAAGCACTTCCTCGCGTACTAGCTCAATCTGCAACTCCTTATGATAAAAGTGTCGAGCGACTTCCCTTATTTGACCCATTGTATAGTAGACAAAGCCCCGGCGTTTGCTTCGATAATGAAGAGTCAACCCTACGCATTTGTAATAAAAATGTAGAATGTGTGTGTGTGTGTGTGTGTGTGTGTGTGTGTATGTACATGTATAGAACTTAATAATTTTAAAATATTACGTATAGGCTGAAAGAGAATTAAATTAATTCCTTTTTTTATTTTAAATCTTATTTATTGCGAATTATAATATATATAAATTGATGAGATAATAGGATCTGAGAACGAAAAAATGTTTCCAGAATTCTTTCGAGGCACGGACGGCTATTATGCAGCCTTGTAACTCACCTTGACGAGTCTCATTTTCGCAGATGAACGAAGGTGCTCGCATTCTCGGATAGGAAAACTTGAGGTATTCATGGAGATTATCTAGACCATTGAGAAAATCCCTCACATGCCGTCCAAGCACCGAAAGTACGCGATCGTAACCGTACTGTCCGACGAATCCTACAAAGTGCACACCCATTTGATCGAAGAATTCCTTTTCCGTTACACCAAGTACCTAAAGAGTAAGTGTACTTAAATTTTTCAGTCTGCTCCGAATGAAACCATTTATCCGCTTTTGTTAAAATTAATTGAAAAACGTTTAAATGTAATACGCTTTGCATATGATATAATCTGTATCGAGATTTAAACATTCAGTTTTTATACCGATACTTTATACTTTAAATATTGAAAATTGAAAATTAAATATCTCCTGAAATGTATTTTATATTTGGCCGTATTTACGAAAAGCAATTTTTACAAATGAATAATTAATTTGGGTATGAGGATATGGTGAAGCAAATGGTGTATCGTAGACATACCTGAATTGCTTTTTTCGCTAATCTTGGTATCAAATTTTCCGAATAGACCTGGTGAACACTAAAGCTCGGCTGGTCCACAGACGCCTGTCTGCGAATCTCTTCCCATCTGTCTTCACCGTAAACCTGCCTTATATATTCGGCTAGATTTTCCAAGATTAGACCGTACATGTTTTTTTAGACAAATCCTGCAGCCAAGTCTACTGGAAACACGCAATTTTTCACTAATATCTATCTATCATACACAAGAACCTCGTCCACATAGTATTTAAAATATATCCGTTAAATTCTCATTAGTGTTTTTGCCAACATAACAATTTTTTTTTAAATATATTTTTAGATATGCACATGATGTACTCTTTTCAAAAGTAACGTAGTAAAAATACAGCCCTTCATAAAATCTGCATCTAAATAAATATCGAGATACTTTCACTTGATATATGTACATGTACATTTTGTACATCAATTTTTGAACGATATTTCATAAATTTTCATTCACCATGATCACTGACCTCGCTCACTAAAAGGATGAGACCCGTGTGTAGGATCAATCTCTTGAATTCAAATCAACTAAGTAGATAAGAGCGCGATTATTATTAGATCGTTCATAATTTCACTCACGTATGTCGGCTCATCGATGACCCTGCGCCGCTGATTTATTTAAGACGTTTCAATAATATTAATAAGTTTAGGCTTTGACACCTCGCGTACCGAAAACATTCTTCACAAAGTATTCAAGCAATATATAATTATAATATAGAATTATATATTGCTTGAATACTTTGTGAAGAATTATAAGGACTTAACTACTTTTCAGAACAATGAAAAACAAATCGTAAATATAGCGAACTCGTAAGAATAGTGATAATTATATTGTTTGAATCATGATTACTATCATATTTGAGAGGAAGAGAGAGAGAGAGAGAGAGAGAGAGAAACTCTTTCAATCGCTCGACAAAATGTGATAAAATACTTTACAAAGAACAAATAGTTCTCTTTTTAACATCTATTTTGAAGAATATGACTTCAACCTTTGGCGCTACCTCTCCATTTCTATACATGTAAATTCTTTCAATCGCACTCGAATATCCTATCAATAAAGGAAGCTACCGAAAAACGAAAAAAAATTATACTTTGTCGTATCTTATTTCAACGTATATAATAACGTATTAAAATATATAAACATCTGATAAATATTTGTATATTCAATTTCCGATGATATGTCTTTATACACACGTATGTATATATAATTTAAAGCGTATTTTAGGGAAATTGTGCAAATCAAATCAATTTATTCCATTGATATCGTATGAAACTGATCTCACATATTTATGCATCAGGCATCTGTGCTTCTATTTATACGAAGCACTTTCGCAAGAGCGCAAAGTCACTAGAAAAATATCCTGAAATATACCTACATTTGTGCATCCGATTGCATTTTATCTTATAAATTTTTTAATATATGTATATCGAAGTAATTATCGCCATTTGATTTTTTTCGATGTTATCTCGAGCAAGAATGCATCTTTGCTGCACAAACCAATATATTATAATGCGAAAATTAAAACTAGCGTCGCATTTCATCTTATAGCAAATTTCATCCTTTATTATAAGTAAATAGCAAACTTAATAAAAATATTTTTGTTAAATCTGCACACGCTCTCTCTCTCTCTCTCTCTCTCTCTCTCTCTCTCTCTCTCTCTTTCTCTCTCTCTCTCGAATTATTTTTCTATAATAAATAAATTTTCATATTTGGCCTCTTATCGAAGCGATAATGATTTTTTTACAGTAACAAAACGCTACAGATTATAGACAACTTTGCCTTAACAGGACATTCATGTTCTTACAAGTACTCTCGTCAGCAACGTTTATTCTATTCTATCGGTAATAGATTCGATATTGTGGTAATAACGAATAGTTATGATAGCCAAGGTTTGTCGTCTCGTGATATATATTGTAATAATAGGCGACAGCAGTCACATGTAGCAACATTTCTTCGCGTGTGCGCGCATGTGTGATATATATCCATTTGTATTTTTTTCCATATCCCATTACACTATTATTATAGCTATCTAATTATTATCCAGCATATATGTATAAACCATATTTTGTTACGATTAACGGATTAATATGGACATATTTTGAACGGTGTATATATTTTGTGCTGTGAATTACTTGCTACCTAAACTGCAGGTTCAACAAACAAAGGTTCTACAAACCTCTCAAATGTCGAATCCTTTGCAGCTGCGGTTACAACGGAATTTTTGAAAGATACACCAAAAGGACCAAAGATCACCGATGATCGGTAATATGTTTCGATAACACCCCTCGCAATTTGCGGAATTTTGCGTATATGTTTCGCGCGGCACAGTGCCGTGTACGGAATAATCAGATGTATTCGATAGACTCTTCCACCGCTTTCCGCAACTTTTCAATCTCGTCTTTCTCCCCACTTATTTCTGCTTTCCTCTTCCATCGTTCCATTTTCTTTCCTCAATCTATTTAGGCTCTGTATAGATGATCTCTTTCCATCCCCCGTTGCCACCCTCTCTTCCCTGCACCTGCAATCAGGGCTGGATTTTTAATCGCATCTGTTACATCTATTTGAAATCTTTTGGGAATTTTTGAGGCTTGTAAATAAAAAAGAAATGAAGAATCTTTAAAAAAAAAATCAAATTCAAATTTATTTAAATAAAATTTGTCGTTAAAATTTCGCGATTAAAGTAAACGAAGAAATGGGAAAATCGATAACTCGTACAATATCCTTCTGAATATTTTAAATACAATAGTATTCAGTTCGATAATAACATTCCTATTTATTATTGTAATTCTTATCTTTCAACGGATTCTTTTTGTCGCGCGAAAAGAATCAATTACAAGCATTGCAAGAAAAAAACATCGCGCGCAATAGAGTTATATAGAAATTGATATCTGCTTGGGATTATACTCTATATTAATTGTATAGATTGCAGACTATTTACTCGATTGAAAAATAAAATGAAACGGTTGAGGATCCACGTTCCGATCAGAAGATCCGCTCCTGTCCGCCACGCAATCCACTTGATCTTCTCTCACAGCTGTTAGCTAATAAGAGACCCCCTTAAGGACTCCCTGCTTCGCGTGCAACTTGATTATGAAATACTGTCCCGTTGTTATAATTGTCCCGCCTTGCCGATTAGCTATTACGGTTAATTAGATTGAGATGATGGTTCTGCGTTTAATCAACAACAACCGCGAATCGATATTGCGAATGTTTAATTGATTTTAACTTTTAAGAGAGCTGTTTTCAGCTCAAGTTATCACTTGGTTCGCGATTAATCAGTTCTTCAAAATTGTATTATAATGTTAATTTGATTAAACATCTCCAGCTGTATAAATCGAATCAACATTGATTATATTTTTCTAATTTCTAAAGCCGTTTAAAAGTATAAGTCCTTCAAGCTAAATAATAAGATCGAGAGCGCGATGATATCTCGAAAGCATGAAATGAATTAAGATAAAAAAAGCGATAAACTAATTATTGAAGCGAACGCAAAATCGATTGCCGAAAGACAAGACAAGGACACACGTCACATGAATCGCGTCGATCACGCAAAATCATTGGGATTCGACTGTTAAAATTTTTATCTATTTGTCTGCGCGTAAAAGTAGTGATTCGAAAAGGTAATAACCCGCGTTGTCGTCAGTTCCGCTCTTATTTCGAATGCGCACTGAGCGCGCTCGATCGTTGCGTTGGCGCGAACCGCACTGTACGTGTATTATCCGATTATCGATTTGAGCATTGAGAGAGGCGAATTAATAAGACTTTGCAGAATGCCGACAGGCAGGTGTCACACAAGACGTCGTCACGATGACACGGGTGAATTGTGGTATGTACTACATGCCTGCAGCACACAATACATGTTAGTACATATTAGTTAGTACCTATATGCGCTCTATCAGTGCACTCGGAGGCACTCTTCGCGAAACCGATATACACCGCGTGCGTGCGTGCGTGCGTGCGAGCATGCGTGCGTGCGTGCGTGGAGAAACAGAAACGGCGTCGTCAACGACGGGATCAATCTGCGAGCACGAGAGAGTATGCGCATACGGCACATTTCTCGGTTCTCCCTCTAGATACTTATACCTCCTCTATGTCTACGCGAGGCAGAGAGGAGCTCGCTTCAGAAAGAAGAATACGCGTGGTAGTCTTTCGATTTCACATGTCGATAATAAAAATATTCCAATAAATGTTCCACCTTATTTGCGTTATAACATTACAATTATATCTCATTCTTTAAATTTTTTATCATGTATCTTAAAAGATATGATAAAAAATTACCAAATGAAACTTGCAAATAAATGATAGCGAATAATTATTATTATAATTACTCGTAATTTTGTGTTTACCTCGGATAATGATTATTTAGCCGTACGATTAAATGACTTGGATATATATATATATATATAATCGTGTCTATTGACAAACTTGATCATTGGTGATGATCTTCTATTGGACAAACTTGATAAGAAAATATAAGAATAAGAATAAGAAGATATATACGGAAAGTTTTATAGTTTAAGTTTTATAGCACATTTTCTCCGATAATAGAATTTTTCTCAAATACGACGATTGACGCGTCAAAGAACGGAAGTCAATTCACGTTATTCGTGCGAAATGTTACGAATAACAGTTTTGAATATGTCAAGTTATACATCGTTGATGCGCGTATCTATGAATAATGATCGTTTTATCGCAATTATAAAATCATCTTTAAGATAAATTCTTAAGTTGCGGAGCTTTCAAATCTATGTAAGAGACATGTATGTCCCTCGTACGAGTTATAGAAACAAAATTCTATACACAAGGTGCAAAGAACTTTAGAACTGCATATGATACGAATACGATAATAGGGAGAAAGTATCATTTCCAAAATTACTCCATAATGACTCAACATATAAAAAGAGTATTACACTGAGAGAAAAAGGTTGTCTCGGCAATTAGAAATTTGAAGATAAATAACGCATATCAATTGCGCTTCTCTTTGCCTCAACTAATACATATTATAAAGTTCTAACAAAAACAATAAATAAGTTAATGTAACTTATTTAATTTTTTTACTGTCTTAACTTTATGATACATAGTTACAATTTTTTATATGTATAAATAATTTTTAGGAATTTTAAGATTTCTGAATTTTAGTACACAGAATTAAAAACTATATATACTGTCGAGATCTCTCGCATTTACTTTTATTTTCCAAGTTTGAACTCAATGCTGCGCCTTTTATCGTATGCTGAGTGGTTTTCTTCTTAAGAGAAATTGAATTTCACTGCGTCCCTCTGATGACAACATATATACTACTTGTTATGGCTAAACAACTTTAATGAAAAAATCTAGAAAACTATTTTTTTTAAATTATCTCAATAATAATTTATTAGTTACTATGATGTAATGTGTGTTTTATGTAAAAAAAGATGTTTATTTAAACTAAAAAAAAAATATAATCATTTTGTTTTATTTTTATGAGATCTAAGTAATTATTTAATATAGTGACATGCTATTCAATATCAATGAATATTGTTGCCGTAATTACATATATTTTTACAGTGTTGAGTACTAGATTAATAGTTATATACTCTATAAAACTAGAGGAGGAGTTATTATAATTGCCAATAAATATTGCCAAATTTATAGTTGTCATAATTATTGCATTTTCTCTCAATGAGTATATTATATATACTTAAAATACCTTTTTTTAAAATAATAAATAATAATTGCAAAGAATAAAACGTTCAGTCTTCTTTACACGATTATTGATAACTCCACATACATACCACATGTAATATATTTCCTATAAGAGAAATAAATAATACATAGAAAACGAATGTTCATTAAGTATCCATTGTACAAATTGTAATCAAATAAAAATAATAATATCGTAGACATTAGTTTTCATGATGAAACCATAAAATCTGTTATAAAATAATTTCTCATAAATGAGTATCAAAAGTTGAAGATATTATTTCTTTTGTCGTATAGACAGTTTAAGTTCTTATGAAAAAGAAAGCGAGTTTCGAAAAATTGATAAACTTAATTTTTTAACTCGGTATGAGTTAAAGTCAGAAATTGTAATTACTTTTACAGAATAATTATATCGATTATTGATTAAATTATTAAATTTTCTGATCATTTATAGTCTTTCAAATGTTAATTATACTTACTCTGCGCACAACGTTACAATTTCCATTCTATCCGAAAGATTAGAACAGAATCGAATGATTTTTTTCTCTCTTATAGAAATGCAATTTTGGAAAACATTCACGAAAGTGAGTAATCAACACAATGCGTGTTTTAGAGTAAATTTTGCAATTTTGTGTAATTTACAGTTTATGTCCGCGCGCGCACCCCACCCACACACCCACCCACACACACCCACCCACACACGCCCACACACGCACGCACGCACGCACGCACGCACGCACGCACGCAAACACGATGTATTACATACTTATAGTTTTACAATTTACGTTTAATCCTATATTTATTTTAATGTGCTTTCTTTTCACATCTTTTTTACCATCTTCCATCTTTGTTACGTTCGTAATATTATTATATAATTTCATTAATATTTTATATCTTTCTCATTAATTTTCATCCTTAATATATACAGATTTGATTATAATCACTTTTCCTTTATTATGCAAAATATTTTCACACACGTTATTTTTTTGCATATCAAAGGGATCCCGCATAAACTCGGGATTTAAACGGTTAGATATTTGGAACGAATGCACTTGCGCGAAATTAATTTCGCAATATCAGTTTTTTCTGTTTTTAAATTAATTTCAAGGTTAAATATAAATAGTTAGCAATCAAAAAGAAAAGTAGATGAACGAGATCGTCAAACAAAATCGCGTCGCCATTATCCACGATCATTCGCGACGATTCACGAGCAACGGTACAACGCTACTGCCTGTCGCAATCACCGAACACGAAACTGGCATTTCCTGCTATTCGACGTCAAACTTGACGTTAAGCGCGTCAATGAAACAACAAATTGTTATCCCCATCGATTACTAATGAGTCGTATTAATTATGTTAGTAATCATATACAGTTTCTCATCTAAACTAAAATTGTAATGTATCTGTGTCTCTTTTATTAATTTATTACTATTTTGATTTATTTTAATAATATAGTCTAATTTTCATTTTCTATCTTATTTAACCGCATAATTTGGATATATATATATATTCATACGTATCTATGTATATAATATCTATACTTGTATAAAATAGACCGAATGGACGTTTCCATTGGAGAAAAAGACATGAAGACACAAGCGACGTTTGGTTTGGAGCAGTTTGGAACAACGCTCACCTGTTGTAAACTTCGTTGAATTATGACCGGTATTCATATACATATACAGTTGGTTCTTGTATTTAAAATCGTCTTAAGACTTACAGTAGCTTAGACTAGAGTACCCTGAGATGTATTTATCGCATATCTCGCGTAACCGCGTAACCAATCAGAAGCGATTCGCTGTTTTGATTTCGCGTTTTATTGATTACTGATTGGTTATGTAGTTACGCGGCAAATACGCCCCATTAGAGTGGATTAGAGTGGGTATAAAGAGAGAGGCGCCAATTAGCCAATTGTCGCCATTTTGTGTTTTATACTGGGGTATCTATGGATATGGTCAACGCGATGCTGCAAATGCTTTTAATTGGTCAGTTTGTAAAATTCTTTCTTCTAATTATCATCGAAGCCAATCAGCATTAGACACATGCATTGACGCCACTCTCTTTATAATCCACTCTACGCCCCATGGAAATACGCCACCATTGGGCGTATTCAGCGGAACGCAGCCATTAAAAAAAGTTACATGGTATGAAATAGCCCTTGTGTCCCTTATCGATCTTGTTTTTACCAATTAATTGAATCTAAAAACATGAAATGTTCGATCATCGCAATGTCTAAAATAATTGGACGGAGTTTATTAATCGAGATAAAAAATAATCTCGATAGCTTATTAATCGAAAATGAAAATAACCGTCGGAGGAGGGGATCGATTATTTCTACAAAAAACATCGAACTTCGATTAATCGAAGCCACATCGATTACTAGCCGACTTAACAAAACGAAGTTTCGACTGCCTCGGTGCCTCGTGAAAGTACGCCCGATATTCCTGATACTACCTGATGCGTGGGTGGGTAGTGCATTTTCAAAAATGTAGAAAGAGTATGCGAGAAGCATTTGACTTTTGATAGCCGATGGTGATGACGAAGAAGTGATTGCGCGGAGAGTTTAGGTGTATTGGAGACGGAGACATTCGAGAAATTATATGATATTATCGCCAACGAGATGGAGATGAACGCGTTACTGTTGATAGCTTTAAGTGCGTGCGTCACGCACGCTTTTAATCTGGAACCACGAATACCTGTTGTCAAAAGGGGCCTGCATGGTTCTTATTTTGGCTACTCTGTAGCTCAACATGTTGAGATCGAGAACCATCCGTTATCCAAATTAACCAGTTGGTGAGTATATTACATAGTACTCAGTTTCTTATTACATTACTATTCTTTATTTTTGTATTCTATATATAAATATTGTTGTAATTAATAGGAAAAAAATCATATTTTTAATAATGTATTATAATATATAATATGAAAATGAAATTTTCTTTGTCCTGTCGATCTCTTAATAAATTATTTTTATGAAATTGAATCATGAGTCCACAGCGCAAAAAATATTGTTAAGAACATTTTTATTGTTTTGAACATGGAATACCTATTTTTATTTTTATTTCATTTTTATTTTATTATTTTTATTTTTATTTTTTTTTAACATTTTTATTTAAAATATTGTTAAATATTGTTAAATTACGAAAAGCGTATCCTTATCTAAA
>NW_011627657.1:1206-18382 GCF_000204515.1 Acromyrmex echinatior | reverse complement strand
ATATATATATATATATATCTAGATAACACTTGATTTCTTTCTTTCAATAGGATGTTAATTGGTGCACCTTTAGATCAAAATAGACAACCAGGAACAAACAGATCAGGAGCGTTATGGCAATGTCCACTAAGTACATATACAAGGGACTGTACTCAAGTTATTACAGATGGACGGCTGAGTATGTCCTTGTATATTTATTCTATTTCTTGTCATTTATCTCTATATTTTGTTAATTGTATTATTGTGATAACTTTTTTTAAAAATATGTATTTATAATACTATCATACAACTCAATAATTTAATTTATAGTGCTGTATTAATTAAATTATTATTATAATATACTCTCTCCATCAAATTCTGCTCAATGTTTGAATGCTAAGATTAGGTCAAGCACATCTTTATATATTAAACATGTTCAACAATGAATCTTGATTTAATCCAATAATACTTGTACATCACACATTTGATATTAATGTTATACTATATATAATAAGATGCTTTTTTGTTAAATCATGTTTCGGTAAACCAGTGGACGATGGTCTATTATACAGACCATACGAATATGATTCAAGTAAGTGTATAAACTTCAAGCAAAGTCTTTGCAGAATGAATTGAATGAAGAGTTTGAAGATTTTGACCAGCGGTTTGCCAGAGATTGCACTTTTCTAAATAAAAAGTATTATATACATTAAAAGGCGAGAAAGCATGTGATGTAAAAAGTTAATCTCTATTATCTGTTATATGTTAATTCTTTTGGATCAAAGCTTGCTCTTCTTGAAAATAACACAGAATAGAGATGGAAAAATATTTCCTAAGGCTAATAATACCAATTAACAATAGTGATACATAATTATTTACAGCACTTTTATGTAACGAATGCAAATTGACGTTCTTGCTTTTACTAACATTTTTTTATTAATTGTTTTTATTTTTATTTATTATTACTATCATCATGCATTTTTATTTATTATTGCTATCATCATTACTTATTCAGATTTATAATGTAAGTTTATGTTTATATGCATGGTCACTACAATACGATATTATCTTTTTGTTATTTACTCAAAATTATATGTAATTTGATAATATTGTAGAAATAAATCCAATTTTGCAGAAGTAAAATCTGCTATTGATTTATTGATTATTGTCATTGTCTTATTTTATCATTATCGTGATAAAACTTTATTTACGTTCGTACACACACACACACACACAAAACATTTTTATATTTTTTAATTTTATTAATTTTCTTTCAAAATTTTAATAATTTTCAAATATATTTAACTTAAAAATATAACTACATATTACACGGATAAATTTTTATCTGTTATTATGAATAAGGTTTGTAAAATATAATCGATCAAAATATATTATATAAAAAATTCATAATTATTATAAATTCTTAAAATATAGTACTTCCCTAATGTGATTCCTTCATAGCTCTACATTTATGAAAAGACTACAATACTTTTTCCAGATTTGGAATCGGATGATTTAGTACCACCAGGCAATGACGAAATAAAAGACAATCAATGGTTAGGAGTTACTGTACGTAGCCAGGGAATAGGAGGTAAAGTTATGGTAAGTAAAGAAAATTAGTAGACAATCATCAATCAAATCGACGATACATATCACACATAGATTATCAATTGATTTTATGTATATTCTCAGGTATGCGCGCATCGTCATATTGTGAAAACAGCTGATTCGCAATGGGGTCAAGGCCAATGTTACATACTATCTCAAGATTTAAAATACGATGATTTAAAAAAACCATGCTCTGGAAAGCCTACTAATAAGTAATATAAATAAATTGCCTAATTTCTGAATATTCTATATATTTACAACACTTTCTTAAATTTCTTCAGCTATCAATCTTGTTGCCTGTAAAACTCAATTTTTCAGAGCTCATGAGCAATTTGGTTACTGTCAAGCCGGGACTAGTGGTTTATTAACCGCTGAAGATCGTGTAGTGATTGGTACCCCGGGACCACATACTTGGAGGGGGACTCTCTATCTATTCACCATTTCTGACGAATTTTTAACTAGAGACAATACAGTTTACAACGCACCAATGCAAGATTTTTCGCCTGTAAACAAATATAGCTATCTCGGTACGCAGCTTTATTAAAAATAAGTTATTTTTTTATAAACTTCATTCAAAATACCCTTATTATAAATATTGTCCAAAAATTAATTTGCTCTGCAATTAAATTAATTATTTCTCTTTTTTATAATGTTTGCTATTGAATTAAATTCCTTTTAATAAATAATTTCTTTAACAAGCTAGTGTCACAACAACCTTTGTTTAATTTATGTTTGATGTTGTAGGAATGTCCGTGGCCGTTGGAAATTTTTTTGGCAAGGATTTAGCATATGCGGCAGGTGCACCCCGTTCTAATGGCACAGGCCAAGTAGTTTTGTTCACTAGACGTGATTTCAAGCCGGACATGGACGTTGCTCTTGTTCTGGATGGCGAACAATTCGCTTCAAGCTATGGATACGAGATCACATCGGCAGATATAAACGGAGATAAGTAAGACAATGTTTAATATATATTTAAATGATTATTACAAGATCACTACGTTATCAAGAATTTATTTGTTCATTTTGTTTGTACACTTTAATATTTATTATATTTTAGAGTAACTGATTTGATCGTGGCAGCACCGTTTTACTTCAACAAAGCAGAGGGTGGAGCTGTCTATATTTATACAACGTTAGATTTATGTCGAACCGTCAATGACAAATGTTCGCCTGTCAAACTCGTCGGTCATGAGGAATCAAGGTTTATCATAAAACTTACATCATGTTTTATTTGGATGGATATTAAGTATAGTAATGACAAATTGATAGGTTTGGATTCGCCTTGACAAATTTGGGTGATTTAAACAAGGATGGATACGAAGATATTGCAGTTGGCGCTCCATACGAGGGAAAAGGCACAGTTTATATTTATCTAGGTTCCAAGAATGGCATAATTAAAACACCTTCTCAGGTAATAAATTTTTACATAATGTTCATTAGTTTTTTAATTTACTCTATATATAATTTTAATTTCTTTTTCAACTTGTTTAATGCCTTATTTTATTTAATGCAATTTATCGTTTTGTTACATTGTTGTTTGACAGATCATTCACGCTGAAGATATGCCTACGTCATTGAAAACATTTGGTTACTCGTTAAGCGGCGGAACCGATATGGATCAGAATGGGTATTCTGATCTCCTTGTCGGAGCATATGAGAACGATGCAGTCGTACTTCTCCGTTCTAAGAAAATAATCGATATATCTACTTATATACGCTATGCGAAGAAGGATGGGATATATCAAGATACAATAGAACCTATCGATCCCAATAAAATTGGATGTTTGGTTGATTTGAACTCGAATCATACATGGTAATAATAATTTTATATAAATAAATTATAATATATAACACATAGTTTTCTTCTTCTTATACATACAGTTACTATCTAGTGTAAGAGAGTATATATATATATATATAAAGTATACATGTGTGACACTCTGTAGTTTCGCGTTTGAGGCTTGTTGCAAGACGGAATCGCTAGCGAAAGAAGATTCCATGCAAAATCTGAAATTAAACTATTATATCGAAGCGGAAACCTACACTGGAACTAAAAAATTTTCGAGAGTTTTTTTCGGCATCAACGGTAGCAATACGCGTCCTCATTACATAAATCGAACAGTCACCTTAGATAGCACAAAGTTGGTACACTGCCAAAAGGAAATTGTTTATTTGAAGGTAAAGTTAAATCATACTATGTTTTATGTTATTTCTGTTATTATATTTTTAATACATACAATTATATGCATACAATTATACAACACAAAGCGTTTATTGTTGTTTCGTGATCATTTAATAATTACATATGTACTTAATTTTCTAAATCGTACAGCAAAAATATCACAGATTTTACTTACAAAATTTAAAGATAAATTTCAAGTATTACTAAATGCATATTTTATAGATCAACTATTTGATAAGGCTATCTATCTGATTCTGTCAGAAAATTATCAGTTATATCGCAATTAATTACAGTACAAATAAGCATAGACATGAGGAAGTTTCTGGGCAAATGAAATCATTTTTATTCTTTATTTTAATAATCACGTCATTAATAAATCATATTTATCTTTTTTCACAGTATCGTATAATATTAATGTTCATATGAAAACAAAAATTGTACGCGCTCATTAACAATCAAATGGTTAAAATAAAAATAAATCCATTTGAGAATGGACTTGAATTTTCATACATATATGTGATATGATAATAAAATCAGTGATTGTTATGAAAAAAAAAACGCTTAATTAATATACAAATGATCTTTATTATTTTTCAAAGTAATCCCCTCTAGAGACACTTCTGACAACATTCGTACTACTTGCGGAAACTCTGAAAAAATCATCTTTGGATATCGCCTTAAATTTTTTTTGTCACATAATTTTGATTCGAAACGCGTACAATTCTTGAATCAATGTTGCATTACCGTTTTGAATCATTCTCCTTACTCCCCTGATCCCTATTCCAGCAGACTTCTTTTTATTCCCTAAATTAAAGGAAGCGATGAAAGAAATTCGATTTGTAAACATTTCGGACATTCAGAATTACGTATTAACAAAACTTAAGGCGATATCCAAAAATGACTTTTCACAGAGTTTCCGCAAGTTATACGAATGTTTAGAAGTGTATTGTCTCTAGGGGAAATTATGTAGTTTGAAGGACAATAAAAGTCATTTGTATATTAATTAAATGGTATTTATTTTCTCATAATATTCATCGAACTGCATTGCTACAATTCTGTTCGATTTACTTTTTTATAACCAATTTTGCTGGAAATATCAAATGATTTTACCATCTTATTTTTATTTGTATTCTCTTAGAAGATATAAAATTATTTATTGTGGGTGTCTAACAGGAAAACACACGCGACATCCAAACTCCTATCAAATTCCGTCTGAATTATTCGCTGATACAGGAAGAGCCAGTCATGCCTCTCGAAGGTGCTCCTTTACCCGATATGAAGAATTATCCAATACTCAATCAACAAGAAGCCGCACGTGTATTCGAGGCTGTCTTTCAAAAAGATTGTGGAAATAATGATATTTGCGAAAGCGATTTAGAAGTGATAGCTAAACTGAATTTATCAGGTAAGTGTTTCTTTCTTACGTAGAATTATCATAAAACATACATATTTCTCTGTGTAATTTTCATTAAAATAAAATTAATTAATGCCTTTATTCTTAACTTTATTCCATTCTCGATTAACTCAATTCTTTTTCATAAACTAACATTTTATTTTGCATTATTTCACATTTGCCATTTCGGATATTTGCGTTAGAGGCGTGCAAAACATCTCCACGCTCGATTATGATAAAAAAAAGCTCGAGTTCTCTCGAGCTCGAGCTTTTAGGATCGAGCTCGAGCCTGATCCAAGATTCAAGCATAAGAAAAATGAACATCACTGCGCATCGATCGAACCATGTTACGTAAACGTACGCAAATTATATACTATGCGCAAAATACTGTAAATACTGTACGCATAGTCAAAATACATTCTGTAATCTCATTAGAACACACACAAGGAAACGGATAGAAGTTTGAGAGTAGAGAGATTCGTGTGCGATTATATATATATAATAAAATGGAAAAGGCATTACTCTCTCTCTCTCTCTCTCTCTCTCTCTCTCTCTCTCTCTCTCTCTCTCTCTCTCTCTCTCTCTCTCTTTCTATAGATGTTCTGCTTATATCTGAATAAAAAAAACATAATATAAAGCAAAATATATTTTGAGTTTACCAGAAAAAAATTTTGCTAAATTTTGCTAATACAATCTCTTATTGTATTAGCTTCCTCCGTAAAACCGGACTTCTACGAGTTGCTTTTGGGCGAGAGAGAAGAGATAGTAGTGGAAGTGAATGTGGCAAACGTCGGTGAGTCTGCGTACGAAGCTCAACTGTTTATCACTCACTCACAGAGTTTGAACTACATCGCCAGTAAAAGCAACGATTCCGTAATCTGCAACCTGTACAACGCCACTATAGTATCATGTTCTATCGGCAATCCATTCAAAAAGAATAAAGCAGTGGACATACAAGTGAGATTTGATCCCAAAGGTCTCGAGGATAATGAATCGCAATTGGGCTTTATAATTTTTGCAAATTCTACATCAAAGGAAATCAAAGAAAAACAACCCACTGTGCTGCAAGCTACGGTATTGAAACGTGCCGAACTCTCAATCAAAGGGTAATTAATTCAGTACTCGATATGATTTCAGTAACGTATCTTTACATATGCGTATATTTACAACTTGTTAATTTGCTAAAAAAAAAAAATTTAATTATGTATAAATACATATAACTAAACTTGTATATTCATCTCGCATTATTTTTGTACGGTACACTGCGTCATCTCTTCATTGATAAGAAATACTATCAATGTAAACATGTACTTATACACCAATAATTGATCTATTCTGTTTAATTTAAAGTTTTTATTACATATACTAATATTTAAAAAAATGTATATTTATTTATATTTGTAGAAGCGCGAAAACTCAGTGGGCGTTTTACGGTGGCCCCGTAGTCGGAGAATCCGCAATAAAATATCTGAATGAGGTAGGACCAAAGGTATCACATATTTACGAAATATTTAACGAAGGCCCGTGGAAGGTTAGCACTGTGGAAGTGCACATTTCGTGGCCTTACGAGGTCGCGAATGACAAAGCGCATGGAAAATGGCTGCTCTATATGGAAGAGATGCCAACTATCCAAGGTAATACAAAATTCTTCGTTCCTTCAATTGATTCTCTTTATAATACACCAAAATAAAAAAAATGAATAGAAGCTGTTTGTCTAATTGTAAGATTGAAGAATGAGAATTAATTATTCCATTCTTGAGATTCAATTAAAGTTTTGAACTTTACTTATCATCTAAACTCGTCATCTAAAAGACGAGCATTTTACGAGAAAACAAAAAATGCACTGTGTGCGTGCGTGCGTGCGTGCGTGCGTGCGTGCGTGCGTGTGTGCGTGTGGGTGTGTGTATGCGCGCGCGCGCATGTGTTAACCATTTTAAAAATACTTAAAACAAAAATTAATGTTTTTACTTTTAAGAGAATAAAAATTAAGTATAAGAGACTCCATTTATCTTTCTTATTAAAAAAAAAATATTAAAATGCTTTAAAAAAGAAACTTAAAATTTTTATTTCCTGCAGAGTTTGGAAGCTCATAAATAACTTCTAATTATGAGCAATTTGTTTTTCATTATTCAAGCGTTTTGATTCTAGGGATTGGACAAAGAAAAATGTGATAAATATGATATTCAAGAAGAATATGTAGTATATATTATACATATATTACTACAATATTTCTTTCTATTGCATAAAATTTGTTCAATATATTACATTAATACTATTAAATTAATGTGATAAAAATATACAATATTGCAAAATAGCTATATTACACAAGTTAAGCTAAAATAATACATCTAAATACCTATGTTAAATGATTTAGCTCTGGGAGATGGTGAATGTACATTACCACCAGGATATGTAGTCAATCCATTAAAATTACAAGATAATGTCAACTTCGACGATATCGATAACATTATACAATCATCAACTCCATCGACAGTTTTGTATAATCATACTAATCACATAAGAACAACGCGAGATACAGAAAAAGTTGTAAATACGCGAACGATTATTGACAAGGATGGACATCGACATCGTGTTGTAGCGATGGTAAGTTATCACTTACGATAAGTCGTCATTCAATTATATTCGCAAGGTACAATTAGGAGAGTCACATACAGAAACTAAACGCGAAATTTGTAATAAATATACAAACTGATTCATATGATACAAATATAATTCTGGATAAATAAAAGTAAATTAAAAAGAAATACGATGGCTCGATTCGAATAAATCAAAATATAAAAGGTTGATTATCTGGCTCGTTGGCCAATTTTATGTTTTACAAGTAAATTGTAATTGTGAAATAGATACTCTATTTTATTATTTATTATCAAATAGGGTATTTTCTATTTCATTATTTATTGTAAATGTAAGATATTTTTTTTCAGTATTTCTATTCAAATTTCATTTTCAAAAAAGGCAGTATCAAAAATTAAAATATCCTTTATTTGTTCCTAATTTTTTAATTTTAGAATTTCGTTATTCTAAGCTTTCAAAATTGAAAGCTTTTCTATTTTTGCGAATCTATTCTATATATTATACATTTTGATAACAAAACATTTTTCATGAAGCGTTGATGGAAGAATCTTATATTACAGAATTGCAAAGCTGGCACAGCAAAGTGTTTCGATATTACATGTTACATATATAACTTACAGAGGAAACAGGAAGCAATCATAACTGTTAAAGCGAGGTAATAATAGAAATGTAAAAGTGATTATCATTAATTGTGTCACACTAAATCATAAATAGACTTATTAACTTATTAATACGAATCACTCTTAATTATATAATATTTTCTAAGAGCGAACTAATATTTTAAAGCTTAAAACAAACAAAATATGTTAACGTAAATTGTTGAAAAAATATACTAATATAAGTAGTAACATTTATATTTTCCAAATTATAATAAATTAAAGGAAATGGTGGAAATATTTTCTATTGTAAAATTTAAAAAAACATACAAAAGTTCTTAAAATTATGTATTAATATCCTCTATAATTACCCTGTAAGTAGGCGTACTAGCAAAATGACAGCGATTGAAGCAGCTTTGCGCCTACTTAAGGGTTAACATAATATATTAATGTATATTAATAAACACAGTCAAATTTTATCTTTCCCAGACAATTGAATAAGAAATTTATTAATATTAATATTTCAGTTATATTCATTTTAATATTGTAGAGCATCTTATAATCTTCAAAGAAATAACTGATTTCAGGCTTTGGAATTCTACTTTAGTCGAAGACTACCCGAAAGTGGACATGGTTAAAATAGGTTCCAATGCTCGAATAGTAATACCTTCAAACATTGTGATACAACAAGAGAACTTAAAGGATGATTACGCAATTGTAAGCATATTTTTTTAGATATACAATAAATATTTCGATACTTGGTAATTGTCATACTATCAAATCCAAGATACTGATAATTGATAACAAAATTCTAATGTTGCATTTCCAATTTTAAATTTAATACAAAAAGATATGTAAGAAACACATTGAAAACGTTATGATAAAAATCATTTGATGTGTTCTTTTACGTTATATAGGCCGAGACAATCGCTTATCCAGATCTATTGGATCAACAAGAAGCCGAGCCTGTACCAGTGTGGATATATATAGTGGCTGCAGTAGCTGGCATGTTATTATTCATTCTACTTACATTAATATTGAGAAAATTCGGATTCTTCAAAAGGCGACGACCAGATCCGACTTTATCTGGAAATCTCGAGAAACACAGAGACGATAATCCTGAAAACGAAGCATTATTCAAACATTAAGCACTAAATAATCGAAATATAAAACATAGAAACATAAAAACATAAAAACGCAACAAACTCATGATTACTTAAGATTAAGTACTTATGGTATGGAAGAAAAAATGATGAAAAAGAATGTTTATTTACGTATACATTTATTTCTGGTTTTATATTGCTTGAATTTGAAATGCATATTTTGTACATACGCAAGAGCAGCTAAGTACACGAAGATATGATTGATATATTGAAGTTTGTGATATTGTTATACTAAATACATTTTTTACGCACACGACAAATTTTTCTGGAAGAATGTTCAGATTGTATGTATGTATGTATGTATATGTGTATACATATATCATATAAATGCCTTAACGTTACTTTTTGTTAGAGAAAAAAAACGCGTATCGTGTTTAAACAGTTATCAATGAATCAATAATGACTATCCATAGTGAAGAAACGCAATACAAAGCATTAATTAAAAAGTAGCTTTTGTGACATGTATTCGAAAAATTAAAAGAATTTATTTCCTATGTTGTATAAGTTTATAAAGACATTTTTATAATCATGTTAGTTTTAAAAGTTATTTAAAAATATTTATTTTGAATTAACAGATATAATATAAATAATTAAATCAAAAAAAATATCCAATGGCTGTTAAGGCATTTGTAATATCTTGTATAATGAGATAGTCATTTTATTCCAATAGAAAGTATATAGTTATTATTTTTATTCATATTTTACTCGTGTCATAATATATATAAAATAACATTGACATGATAGGAGGGGGTGATAAATTAAATTTGTAATAAAAATCATTCTCTTCGTCCAAACACATAAAAGTGAAATTTAAAAGATAATTTCCTTAAAATTAAAATAAAAAGTAAATAAAATTATTAAAACTGCGAGATATAAGACACACGATGACTCAGAATCGAATATATTATAATAGTTTAAATGCATTAATACCTATTTATCATGTAATAGAACTATTCTTCATTATTTTTTAATTTTTACTTAAAAATATCCCCATCCACACACACACACACACACACACACACACACACACACAAACACAGCAGCAGATCTAAAATCTACTTATATTAAATTATGCAAGGTGTTCGGTAAGGATTGTAACGCTTAAGGATAAATTCTAGAGATCATTTTAAAACGAAAATCCTAATACAAAAATATCGAAACTATAATAGTTTTTTAATAAGCATTTAAATCATACTATCTTAAAATTCAGATATTGTACAATGAAAAATGTCAATCACATTTGACCTTTCACCAATCAGATTTGACGGTACGATTCGCTAATCTTAAATGCTTAACAATTCAAAAATTATTATAGCCTTTTTGATATAAACTTCGTATTAGAATTTTTGTCTTAAAATGATCTTTTATTACGATCTTTACTCTAGACACTTTGTATATAATTATTAAAGCTTTAAGCTTTGATACATTCTCTATCGCAACAGAAATACAAAATGCAAGTTTTAAATATATTGTGAACAACTTAAATATATTATGAAACATGTTAATACGTATATTCGTCGAGATATTTAAATTTAGAATTTTGTATAATTGACTATTATTCTATAAATATGTTTAATATTTGTTTAATATTGCTTAATCTATAAATTTTACCATTCATATAATTGATATGAATTATTAATTGATATGTATTAACATTTTTTGTCATTTTATAAATTATTTGTTATAATTTGATAAAAGAAAAAAATTATTTATGTTGCACATGATATAAAATGTCTTATATATAAAATAAAATTAAAAATGAAAGGAAAAAGATTTCGCACAAATACATGTCATATTTATATTATTAGACTGTCAAAACTGATGTTACGATCTCGAAAACTAATGATGTTACGATCTCTCTGCCAATATTTGTTATACTGCCCTAAAAACCGAAACAAAAATAACAAAGTTTATATATAGGATGTTTGATAAGTAACGATAAAACTCTCGCATAGAGATAGAGCGAACTAAACTGATTATAAATCGGAAAATTCTCTACCATTTTACAATTTTTATAACGATTAATAAGATAATAATTACTAAAAATCGCCGAATATTGTATATCTTCAATAATTTTTACTCAAGTACTATCAACTTTGTACTCAAGTATATCAATTTTACAAAAAAAACAGCATTGATAAAAATTGTTTTTTTTTTCTTCATAGAGTTCTGAGAATTTTTTCTGAATTTTTTTTAATATCGCATTTTCTCATGTTGATAAAATAGTTGTCAATATATAGGGTGTTCCAAAATAATCGCCAAATATTTCATGGACAGGTAGAGTGGACTAAACTAAATCGAAAAGTGCTCTACCATTTTGCAATTTTTGCAATTGTTAAGATATTAATTACTAAGAATTACAGAAAATTAGTCTCCAATAATTTTTTTATTCAAATACTATCAATTTTGCAGAAAAACTGCAAGAAATAAAAATTGTTTATTTTCTTCTCATAGAACTCTAAGAATTTTTTCAGAATTTTTTAATACCATATTTTCTTATATTGATAAAAATAAGAAAATGCAGTAAAAAGATAAAAAAATTCTGAAAAAATTCTTAAAGCTCTATGAAAAGAAAACAATTTTTATCTCTTGCAATTTTTCTATAAAGTTTCTGAAAGTACTTGAGTAAAAAATTATTGAAAACCAATATTCAGTGATTTTTAATAATTGATCTTAATTATCTTGTTAATTATGATGAAAATTGCAAAATGGCAAAGAACTTTTCGACTCAATTTAGTACGCTCTACTCGTATGCGAGTTTTATCGTTACTTATCAAACATCCTGTATATTACAAGATTAAAATTTGTTTATTGTTTAGTAATAGTTTCTTATTATATATACGTATATTCTTTTAGTGATGTTACATGCGATGAATATTATATTTGTCTGTAACTAATAGGTTCTACATACATATTTGCATTTTATTAATATATATAATAAAATTTTATTCTGAAATATATATTGTACTTATATATATTAGTCAAGAGCATATTTCTTTATATATCTTTAACGAAATTTCCTTTGTATTTTAAAATAAAAAAGAATCGGAACAGTTTTTCAAGTATGTGTATTCGTGTGTGCAAAATAAAATTCAAAGAATACTAATAGTTTTCCCTTGATTGCACTAGTGCAACATTCAGACAGTGTAGCGTATTTTCATGGCTGATGATAAGCGAACTCATTTGGTATACCGTGTTTCCGTTGCTATAATGCAAATTTCATACACGAAATGGAATTTTGCTACACCGCGGTGTAGCAAAATCCCATGCACTCAAAGGGATGGAGTAGAGGGAGCGTGACATTTAAAGTTTGAACATGGAAGTTTGAAAATGGAAGTTAACTGGGAGCGATTTTAGCGCAATAATGCAGATTACAGTTTAGCAAAGAAAGCAACTTTGCAATTATTGTAAAATTCTTCAATATGATTAGTTTATACATTTAGATCGATAAGGAAAAGCAAGACCCAATTGTATTCAAGAATTTTACAATCGTTGCAAAGTTGCTTTTTCTGCTGAACGCTGCCAATAAAGTAGTGTATATACCCTATGGTGTGTATCACTTCAGTGCAGTGCAATGCTTAAATGCAACTAGCGAGATACAAGGCGAGATGGGCTACACCTAGTGCATCCCAAGAGAAAAACGCTGTAAGTAAAACGCTTTTATTACAATTTGAATGGACACTATCGATTAAGCGTATGCAGAACTTAATCGGTTATTGAGATAAATCAACCGTTATTGAGATCCAATAAACTCAATCTCCCGCAACTCGCGGTCTCGCGTGAAGGAACCACGGTAGTGTCGTTGCACTTGACTTAGCGCCGAGACACTATCGTGTCTCCTAATATATAACACAAATTTGTTTTTGACAAGGTAAGTAATAAAAGGCAATGATTTTTTATTCTATAAAGAAATAGTTTTAATTAAAATTTCTACTTATTTAGTTTAGTAATAATTTTCCCGTTATATGTATGTATTATATATCTAATGTTAGAACATCATATTTTTTTAAATTAAAATTCATATTTATATTTTTTATCTTACCCTGTATGTATTTGAGTAGACCTACTTAGACCAGCATTATGTATTGAAATTATTGCCTATGACGATCGATATCTAGAAATGATTTGTTACAATACTTTTCCAGATAACAGCAATCTGCGATCACAAACCTGTAAATTGAAATTGAAATTAAAAATAATTATTTAATTGTATTTGTATATGTGTAATCGCAGTTCTATTATACTCAATAATTATGTTAATAAGAATGTACAATAATAAATACAAAGTTCAATATAAGCTTTACTACACGAATTATATTTTATATCATGTATATAAATGTAATTCAAATAATAACGAGAATACATCTGTATTCTACAATTATTTACATGCATACATGCATAATTACCTATATAATAATACTGTTAAGGGAACAGTACTAGCATGCCACAAGGAATGAGCATCAAATATCCAAAAAATAGGAGGAAAATCTGCCAACTCGAGTAGAGTCACGAAAGTAGTTAATATATTGAACCAAGCGATTAAGTATACATAAGGCAACTTAATGCGATTAAGATACCACCACAGCATTGTTATCATGACAGTTGCTAATCCTAGAATCATAAACGGTTCAATTTTATAATGTAGTTTTGTTATCTTCTTGTAAATATAATACATACACACAATTATACATTACAATTACAATATGAAATTTACCTATCGCTACATTAAGCATCATATTATAACCATAATTAATTCTACCTGACCATAAATGTGACAAATGTGTACACAAAATGCTCACGTATCCACAAGTTATTATAATAAATGTTTTAGTCCCCTTGTTTGTTATCCTAAAAATAATTACCACGTACATTAGATTTAATATAAAATAATGAAAATTAATAAATTAAATATATTGTTATGCCGCACCGTGCCGATACCCGTCTCGTATCGTCTCCGAAGATCAGAGACGCGCTATTTATATTTTCTCGATTCTGAGACTTTGAATCCGAGTGTGAGCGAGTTAAGTCGAGAAAATATGAAAGAGCAGTAGCTCAGCAGCTGTTGAAAGGAATTGACGGATTTGGCGGTTGGAAATACGTAGAATCAGAAAGATGAATTTCGAAGAAAGCACATATTTACTTGCATCATGGCACGTCTGAGCGAAGTGACGTTCCAACGTGACGTTTCAAATCCAAATCTATCAATTCTGTTCAACATCCGAGCTATTGCGACGCGCTCTTCATGTTTTCTCGATTTGACTCGCTTGGAAACGATATGGGACGGGTATCGGCACGGTGCGGGCATAATAATATATTAAAAGACTGTCTTTGAATGTATTCTAAAGTTACTTTACTAAATATGTATTAAATTAATTAATTCAATGATTATTTTATATATTTTTAAATATTAGTACGTTAATTATATTCAATAAAAATTTATTGCATATACCTTAAAAGCATGCAGTATAAGAGTGTAAGTACCATACTAAACGCACAAGAATAGTCCATAGCTTCTGTAAATGACCAGTCCCGCGAATGAAATACGGTTGACCAAAACCATCCGTTTAAACATATCTAGTAAAATTACACTTTTTTAAGCACAAATTATGTAATACTCAAAGATCATACAAGGATTAATGTGAACCAAGAGAAAAATGTTTAACGATAAATAACATCCTTAAACAGCCAATTTAAGTACTTGAGGAAATACATAACTAAGAAAATGTGAAAAATCTGTATTGCTTTTTGCCTATAAATTTATTGACCAGAATGAAGCAATTCTTTCCCTGATAAAAAAAAATTATGAAAAATCAATAATCTTTAAATTTTAAATAATTGAAGATAAAGTTTTCGAGAGAGAAAATTTAATTTCAAACACATAATAACATTACAGGGTAGGGGAGGTATTGACAAACTTTTTCATTACATTTAAAATGTATTGAATAGATTTATAATTCGTTAAAATGTGATGTATTAAAAATTGAAAATTTGCAATGAATAATAATATTTAATATTTAGCTTGGCTAAAAAAAGTTTGCAATTTCAAATTAATGAAAAAATGTATAATATATGTAAAAAATTGTTTGATATGTTTTTACGACACTCGAAGATATATATAAATATTGAACTTACAATATTGAAGTACGTCCAAGCATAGAACATAGGATTGGTTTGATCTATCCTTCTTTTAAATTTTCGATACATTATCCAATGTGTACACAAATTTAGTATAGAGAATAAAACTGAAGCAGGCTCTTGACATCCAAACAAACGAATGAATGGCCACTGTAAAAATAAGAATAATCACCATTGTTATTCATATAAAATGGATTATCATAAATGTTATATGAGCAAATGAAAATATTATGTAATATTTCAAACAAATGTTAATCTTAATTCCCTGATATAAAAAATATAATTATAATAAATTTGGCTATTGGGAATTAGTGCTGTACTATGTACGCGATAAATTTCAAATTATTGAATTGTTTTATATCAATGAATTTGTTTTATATCAATAACATTTATTGGCAGTGATTTGATGGAGGTGAAATTATATCATTATTGTAAATGATGATAATTAGAATTTATTTTTTAATTTTGTGAATTACTTGAAGGCGCTTAATCACGGTTGCATCACCCAGCTAGCCAACTGGTTGCGTTTTCACTCTAAGAAATGATGATCAACTACCTCACATGAAAATATTGCAAATACTAAATTAATGAAAATGCAGATACTGTAGCCTTATATACGTCTTATGCTTATCGCTCATCTAATTATATACATGGATTCATTTGTATATACTGAGGATGGCTAAAAAGTTAGCCGAAACATATATACAAATTAATAATTAAATATGTAAGATACAATTCAATAATTTGAAATTTATCACATAGTACAGCGCTAATTTCCAATAGCCAAATTTATAATTATAATTATATTTTATGTAGTATTGATACATTGTAGAAATTAAAATGCTATATAAAAGTAATATATATTCTATAAGAATAATATCTGCTTTTATAGAAATAATATGTAAATAAATGTTTTTATGCAATTATACTACAAGAAAGTTGATTTAAACAAAGATATTATATATATATATTAGGTGTTGGAATTAATTCGTAGCGTTTTACAAGTGATGGGAAGTACTTTCATTAATGTATTTTTTAATGCTCATGTGAAATAAATAACATTCTTTCATTAAAAACGCTACGAATTAATTCCAACACCTAATATATATATATATTTTTTTTTTCTTCCAATAATTAAATCTTTTCATATAATAAAGATTATTACTACATATTGAACTTACCTTTCCATGAAACTGTGGTATGTTCAAACCATGAGATACGAAGTAATCAACGGTTCTCCATATACAAATATAACTACAATCTTCCTTGCAAGACCAGTATAGCAAGATTAAAAATAAAGGAGGATGCTCCTTAAAATTTATTTCTACAACATGCATCATGTAAAACATTTTAAATTGTTAAATACTAAACCTTCAAAAGAAATATTTTTTACAAGTAAAAAAATACATCCAAAATTGTATATATGTATTAATAACAATTGTTGTAGAAAAATATTATTGACTCTATAATAAATCAATATAATACATGACTTGAGAATAGAAAACAAATTATGTTATTTTATATA
>NW_011627648.1:635147-662798 GCF_000204515.1 Acromyrmex echinatior | reverse complement strand
GCCCTTACTATATGTGCATTTTTGGACATCGCGGGAACGTTCGACAACGTGATTCCTTCTATTTTAATTAAAGATTTACAACGTTTTGGGATTCCGCCCAAAACCGTTAAATTCATAAGTAACCTTTTTTCCAACAGACAAATCACGTTCATTTATGATGGCGCGCTTAAAGGTCCATACATCGCTTTGAAAGGTACCCCTCAAGGGTCCATCCTTAGCCCTTTGCTCTACTGTGCGGATATTAATAAATGTCTACACGAGGACACTCTTATCTTATATGCGGACGATGTCGTTATCTTCTCATCAAATCAAAACGTTGAAGATGCTAGATCATCGGTTCAATCTTCACTAAACAATATATATATGCTTACTTGAAAAATAGGGGCTTGGAAGTTTCCCCCTCAAAAATCCAATGGATGCTCTTTACAAGGAAGAGACAGTCACATCCGGACATTAAACTACACATTCAGAATGTAGAAATTCCTAGAGTACAATCTGCCATCTTTCTGGACTTCTCTCTCGACCCCAAGTTGAGTGGCAAAGAGCACCTAAAGACCT
This sequence comes from Acromyrmex echinatior, assembly GCF_000204515.1. The sequence continues at coordinate 662,240 of NW_011627648.1, read as the reverse complement.
TAGTCAATAAAGGACGTAATCTTACTAATATACTAGCAGTTCTCGCAGGCACTAAATGGGGATCTCATCCAAGTTTACTTCTCACCCTTTATAGAGCTGTATTTCGTTCTGCTATCGAATACGGATGTCAAGTGTTCAAACTCAAGGACAATAAGACTGAATTTTTACAATTGGAAAGGTTAGTCAACAGAAATCTGCTCTCAGTTACCGACTATCTACACCTATTAACGTCATTATGGCCGAAGCAAAGGAAACTCCTCTTAACATCAGCTTTGGCTATGTGACCTCGAAGTTCATCTATAAGGCTTTCTCCAGGAAAAACTCCCCAGTGCTACACAGCTTTGAAAACTTAGAACAGACTGCATACTCTCCCTCAAGAAGACAGCCTCTAGCTACTGTACCTGCGTTATCTACACCTATTAACCAGAAATACTCACTTAAAATCATCCGCAGATCCAACATGCCTTATGTTTATAAACACAATTATGAAAGCTATACTTATGTCCATCAATTTGACAATTCCCTCACCATGTTCCTAAGAAAGCGAATAACCGAATATACCAAGCCCGATTCCTAGAAACTATTACCACATACGCCAATCGCGGTCCCATTATTTACACCGATGGCTCTAAGTTCGTTAGCGAGGATCGCGTGGGCTCCGCAATTTATTCAACAGATCTTAACATTGCACTCAAGTTCAAGCTTCCCCCGGAGACTTCAATTTTCTCAGCCGAGTCTTGGGCTATTCTTCAGACGATTAATCTTATTGAAGATGTTGTGATGAGGCTTCCATCTGTTCTGACTTTTGAAGTGCTCTTCAGGCTATATCGTCTCACAACTCTAGAAATGCGAACCATATTACATTAGATATTAAGGATCGTCTGTCCTTTTTAACACAACATGGTTTCAAAATTAATTTTATTTGGACTCCTGGTCATAAAGGTATGATCGGTAACGAGATTGCAGATCATCTTGCCAATGAGACCGCCCTTACACCGGCCTAAATTTAAAATACTATTTCAAGACTTTTTTATGATCTCCAAGCAATCCCTCAATACTAAATTTCAAGCACACTTAGATCACTGCGCAACATTTAAAGGGCAGCTATATGATGATTTTCATAGAAGTAACTAAGCCCTGGTTCTATCGTAAAAATCTTAAAAGAGAGGAGATCGTCACCATCTCCAGAATTAGATCTAACCATTATAATCTAGCATACAGCCTGCATCGTAAAAATATTGTCAATTCGTCTGCATGTCCCTGTGGTGACCCAAATCAGGACATTAATCATATTCTCTTTTATTGCAAACTTTGTATTCATAAATCGACTAAATTTCGTGATTACCTGAAAAAACACTTCCCATTTCATCCCCTTAATATTCATTGTATGATTAACAATCCCCCCTCTACCTTGTGTCGTTTAATTACTGCATATCTCAAATCTTTAAACCTCAGTATCTGATTTCCATGAACATGTTTTTTCTTTAAGGGAGGGGCGGAGAACTCTGTTTCTCTCCTCTCCTCCCAGGCGGCGCCCCCGCCTGGTTACTTGTTTCAACTACTAGGTTCACCCTGGTCGGAATTGCTGCTACTCCGCGGCAAGGGCCAATTATTATAACATCGAATAAGAAGAAGGCCTGAGTGCTATACTTCCGCACCGGAAAACGAAAAGAGAGATTATCAAGGTCTTACACGTCATTACATTCATTTGGGTTACCTGAATGTTTTCCTGAACGCTTCGAATCTTATAGTGTATGCTCTATACTAACAGTCATTCGGCATGTCGTCGCAAATTGTCCCGATTGCTCCGAAGTTTTAGAAGGATTCGTCGGTTATCTAGGGAGAAGCAACCGTGGAATGATTCGGAATCCACTATAATCAGGATATCCAGAGCACGACTTTAACCAATCAATTTATTGGACAAGTCCGATCGAGAGCTCTCTCGCGAATCCACGACGCTTGAACTGCCAGTTTTATTCCAATCTTGTAGTCTCGGTTTGCATTGATTTCAAAATGCAAGCTTCAGATTGGCTGTCGCAACAAACTTGCGATCGGCTTGCGTCTAATGTAGAATGGACTTAAGTCCGGATCTACAATAGGTGTTTTAAGCCATAAGAAATTGACCAACTATAGTTAAATGCAAGGAGAATAATTGATTGTGATTCGTTCATTCATTAGGGCATAAGACTTAAAAATCTATTGTAGATCGGATTTAGAGAAAGTATGTACGGACTCCCTAGCCTGTTAGATCTATATTAAATTTGCATAGCTGCACAAACGTATGTATAAAGAAAATTATCCAATTGTATTTCTCTTATAAAAACGTAAGATGTGATTAGATAATTTTCTTTATGCATATGTTTATGCAGTTATGCTAGTTATGTAGATATACCATTACGCTCCAATTTCTATTTTCATCAGGGGTGCACTCCATTATTGTAACGAAAAATACCAAACACATGTGCGTGTAATTATAGAAAATGTGACCGCAGTATATGCTCGCATCGCAATATTTTACAGCTGTGACAGATTTCCTAACCTCAATAGTTCTCAAATTGAATGCTAATATCTTGGTTCTCGAATCATTACTATGAATATTTTTCTAGAAATGTGGAATGTACTTAAGTCCGGATCTACAATAGGTGTTTTAAGCCATAAGAAATTGACCAACTATAGTTAAATGCAAGGAGAATAATTGATTGTGATTCGTTCATTCATTAGGGCATAAGACTTAAAAATCTATTGTAGATCGGATTTAGAGAAAGTATGTACGGACTCCCTAGCCTGTTAGATCTATATTAAATTTGCATAGCTGCACAAACGTATGTATAAAGAAAATTATCCAATTGTATTTCTCTTATAAAAACGTAAGATGTGATTAGATAATTTTCTTTATGCATATGTTTATGCAGTTATGCTAGTTATGTAGATATACCATTACGCTCCAATTTCTATTTTCATCAGGGGTGCACTCCATTATTGTAACGAAAAATACCAAACACATGTGCGTGTAATTATAGAAAATGTGACCGCAGTATATGCTCGCATCGCAATATTTTACAGCTGTGACAGATTTCCTAACCTCAATAGTTCTCAAATTGAATGCTAATATCTTGGTTCTCGAATCATTACTATGAATATTTTTCTAGAAATTTTTCATTTTATTTAAAAACGCGTCGAATAAGTCTAATTTTATTGATTTTTGAGATACTAAAGCAAAACTGTACAATTGAAAAATGATAACTGTAGAGAGAAATTGTTATTTTGCGGCAATATATAAGATATTATAGCATCATTAGCTAATTTCATAACTATAGATGTTATTAAACCCGATTAGGACTGCCGCAGAAATCCGTAACTAGACGTAAATTTAAATCAATGAGCTAATCAGAATATTGCTTATTTAAATTTATATTATATGATCTAACGGAAATAGACAGCAGGAAACTTGACAATAAGGCAAGTTTCAACCAGAATTCAAATAAAATTCGCCTTATTGCGAGATTATGGATAAGTTTACTAGCTGTTATTTCCATTTCCATTACGTAATCTAAAGCAATATCCTGATTGGTTCATCATCTCAAGTTCACGTCTTATGGTCACTATTATAGAATTTTGTGTGCGGTAGTTCTTAACGCTCATTTTTAATGTCAAAAAACAAATTACGAGATAAAAACTGACGAATATCAAGCATCAAGTTTAATTACGTGACCTACTTTGGTGCTAAAAATCATTTAGCGTCACTATGAAAAAGCACCTTGATTAAAATGAATGAAAATTACTAGTTAACATTACAGATTGCATAGAACATCGATTGTGAGATTTTTACATTGTCAGCAGAATTGACATCTGGAGATATAGAGATATATGGCGCTTTTTGCTTCAACCTCGAAACAGCAAACCGATGAAATATCACAATATATTACAAAATTGGAAAATGGTCATCTGTACACCGTGGGAACTCCGGAAGGACAAATTGGACATCAGTTGATTCGTCTAGATGTGTATGATATTCACGATATTGAAAATAAGGAAAAATGGTGGAAATATGTAAAATTGAGAACACAATTTTTGACATCTTCCCTCAGAGATCGTAAACAGCAAATGGTGAATCGGCTTTTGGATTGTGTAGCCGACAATTTGAAGAAAGTACCATCAGTAATGAAAGAAAGAAAAAACGTTTATTAAAAAATATAGGAGAGAGGAAAAGACGTTCTGCATATGATATTCACACGTTATATTTTTACACATATTTTATTTACTTACACATATCCTATTTTATCACATATTATATCACTATCTCACTTTTACTTGCAATTGTTCCTTGAACTGAGAGAGCGAAACACATATCCTCAGCGGGACATGATAAAAGAGACGCACTGCACGATTATCTCATTAGTTTGGTTTAATCGTTTGTGGCGATATCTCGACGTTCATCGTTATGGTGCCAACATCCGTTGGTTTGCAAGGTATATTTCTTATCTCTTATTTATTTTTACAAATATGTTTATTATTTTTTCTTAAATCGTTGTGTATGTTTTTTGTTAAGGATTTGTCGTGAATAAGCGATTTATTGTCAAAGAGGTAGCAGTTTTAAAGAATGGGAGCGAGTTGACACACTATATTTTTATATGCCCGATGCCATAGCGTTTTCTGACGAAAGCTGATCAATCGCACACCTCATGATTGATGACACATCATTAAGGATTGCGGTGGAATGATGGGATGATACCATATCGTACGGCGCAGCGTCTGATTTCAGAAGTTGTTCAGTGGAGAAAGTGAGGCAATTGTTTATGTGAAGGGACTTGAAAAACGGGGGTGGTTACTGGACATTTTGAACAATGACGACGTTATAGTTGAAACGATCAATGTGCATTACGACGAGATTGAATCGCTTGAAAATTTAGACGCTACTAATACGTTTCAGTGTGGAAGACACAGTAAATGTTGCACGTTACAGAATGTATTAAAATTATTTAATCAGTGGACGCGATCAAAGTAATTATAATATATATATATTTGTATTGTCATGAGCGTCTGTTACCGAGTCCTACGTTGGTTACATCCTGTATAAAGAAGAAGAGGTGTTGGAATTTAGCTACACATCATTAACGGAGAGAGATTGGAAATCACTGTTCGCGAGAGATTTTATGGATGAAAAGCGTGGTAGTTCTTGTTGACAATCGCGCGAGAAGTTATGAGAATACAGTTGTAAAAGGTATACGAAAAATCGGTAATATTGGAAGGATGTATAAAAAAATTAAATTCATATTGTTACGTCCAAACCCTTGGAAATTTGGTCAAGGAGACAATGAGGGAGAATGGAGAGGATATGGAAGGACAATTAGACTCAATCTCACAGGTATACAGGCGGAGGCAAACGCCTGTGAGTATGCACCTTTTCAGTCCCGGGATATGGATCAACGTCCGAAGGGATGCTATGACACCTGTTCTGCTGGACAATGCAAACGTCAGTCCTACTTTTTGGGTTAAGGAACTTAATCCTTTTGATCCAGGACTGGACTTCGTGCGACTTCAGGTTAGAGGGAAGTAAATGCGAGAGGTAGTTTTAATAAAAGGCAGAGGAATACATTAATAAAGTTACATTTATTAATAAAAAGAAAGAATAAAAAAAAGGTTTTATACATAATAAAACTTCTCTCTCCCTTTTTTTACATAAAAATATAAATTATAGTTTATGGATGTATGCGTGTGTGTGTGTGTGTGTGTGTGTGTGGAGAGGAAAGGGTTAACGGGTATGAGAGGGGGCGAGGAAAGTGTTGCAGGAACACATCGGGATGAGGTGCTTGTAGAGGACGGTGTAAGATGTGGAATTTCCGGGGATGTATACAGTGACTAATCTGTCCCCTTCGTTGGAGGAGGACGAATATAGCCTGAATATCCGATCCCAGTCGATCGGCTGGGGATTCGGTTGAAACGGGAGAGGCGGGAGCTGATTCAAGGGAGGAGGGAGTGAAAATCCTTCTTCGCGAGAAGGAGAGGGAATCATTCCTTGAGAGGAGGAGGGGAATAGTCGAGGATAAGATCTAATGGTTGTGTCTCTGTTGGTGAATAGGAGATCTATTGTGTTGAATTGTTCGCCAGTCGGTTGTAGCGGCGCGTTTGTGGGTGGCCCTGGGGAACGGTTCCGCCTACTCCTCCGGACATAGGAGGTTCGTCCGCGTTTCCTAATGGTACGCACTACAAACCGAAGGATTAAAATGACGTACATGTATGTTCTTGGAAACGGACACAAGTGTACATAGGTACAGATATATGTGTTCCCATGCGGGAAACGAGGGGATCGACTGGAAGTAGCGACTTACTGTTAGTTGCCCAAGATATCAGGTAGGTTCCGGTGGGCGACTCGTGGAAGGAGATCCGTCGTCTGCGGAGAGCATCAGAAGGGCAGTCGCAGTGGCGTACGCCTAATGATTCGGTGCCGATTTGCCCAGAACTTCACACTCGTATGGAACTGCGAACTGGCGTGATTAGCGCGAGTTTTAGTAAGTCCCGCACTCCCCGCGATAATAGGTCAACTCGTAGACTGCATGTGAACTGACGCGAACCGAGTTAGCTTGATCTTTTTACTGACGCTCTGCGCTTCCGCGGGACTTCTATTTATCTATTTATCTATTATATATATATTACCCGAAAAAATCGTATTTGATCTAAAGTACATAGAGTAGTTTTGAGAAGAAGAGAAAGTGATTTATGGTTTTCCTTAAAAAACCAAGATTGCTCCGAGACGGATGACGAATTCTGTTATTATTCTCGCGGAAAATATGACTAGATAAGCAGATGATTACCATGCTATCATTGTCAGTTGCGAGTTTCGTTTCAGATAACGCTTCTGGAAGTTATTCTATGCGTTTACGTTTTTTAAGTGCGATATGGCACCTGTTTTCTAAGATAAAATTGTTAGTCAGTCTCGGATGATAAAGCCTAGATTTTTACTATTGCGTGACTATTCGGTGCATTTATAATGTCTTTTGCAATCTTGTCTCTTTTCGGGCCTACATTAATTAAGGTTATTCTTTCCGGGTTGATTGGCTCGCAGACGCCAACCATAGTCGCGACGTGGAGCCAAAGAAAAAAAATTGTGGCGTCTGTAGGTAACACAGACAAAAGTAGGGGGTTCAAAGTCAAACCTATGACACCATCTTTGTCCCCCACAAAACCATACAACTTTTGCCTGAAACATTTTTTCTTGAATCAAAAATAAAAAATTTTTTGAGATGATACATTAAAATGAGACACTCTGTATGCTACATGATATTATATATTAAATAAATTAACTTTTTTCAAGATCTTAAAAAATATATGAAATATAAACATTATTTATATTATATGATTAAATAAGAACTTATAATGATAGTCTCATAATAATAATGTAATCGATACTTTATATAAAAATGTTTCACATAAAAAAAGTATTAGATGTGCTGCTCACACACTGCAATTGATGATGCATTAAAAAAAAACAAAACCTATGTCACAGTTAATTTTGAAAGTTAGAAATTTAACAAAAAAACTCAGAACTCAAACATATTCATATATTTAATAAGGAAACAAAACTTAAAAAAACACACTTGATTGTCCAACTCAATGATGTTCTACAATAGATATGCTCGAAAACTTGTTACTGTTAAAAGATTATTGTGAAGAGCTATCTACAACAAAATTTCAAAATTTCGTTACATTAAAAGATGATGAATGGTCAAAAATTAAAGAAATATGTATAGCATTACGATCATCAAAAATTTGTACCAAAAAACTTCAGATAGAATAATTGACTCTCAGTGAATTTTTTAGATTTTGATGTGAAACAAAAGTAGCATCAGAGGCAGTATGAATTCCTTTTTCTAAACTTATTGTAGAAATGTTACTCCGCGAAGAAAAGTTAATAATGATATATTATTATCTGCGGTATATATGCATCCTCGATATAAAGTGTTATTAGACAAATACAAAGAGCTTTAAAACATCTTTGGGTCAAAATAGTATCAATAAATCGTAGTTATACAAATCAATTAACCAATCAAATGAAAATTTTGGAAATTCTTCAAACTCAAGTGGAACAAATTCTTCACATGATGAATTTGAAAATCTTTTGAAACTAAAAGAACAACACACTTTAATAAATTCATCATCGAAAATCAGATTTATGTCTTCGTCGAGCAGAAAATGAACTTGAGAGGTATAATACTGGACAAAAAAGAATTGATAGAAGAATTAATGTATTAGAATTTTGGGAAGATAAGAAAAAAGATCAACCTGAATTATATAAATTACCAATGATTGTTCTAGCAGTACCTGATACTCAAGTCAGTGCAAAACGACTATATTATATAGGTTTAAAGTTTATTTTATCTTCATAACGAACAAACGTCAGTGAACACATCTTGGAAAACCAATTGCTTGTTAGAGTTAATAGAAAATTTTATAAAGAAGAATCGTAAGTTATTTTTTACTTTGTTTTTTTTTAAATAATAATTTTACATAAAATAATAAATGTACGTATATATATATACATAAAAGTAATTCCTATTTTCTTATGTCGTAATTTAAATGTTCCAGAAAGTCATATAAAAAAAAAGATCATTAACATTTACTGATTCAAACGAATATTCAGTTTCAAAAAGGTTAAAAATACAGACAAATACTAATTCCAACAAAGAAGCAAATATTAAAGAAAAAGATTGTTTTATTGTCGACAAAGGAAAAGAGAAAGAAACTATTGTTTCCTGAAAGGATGAAAACGAGATAAATAAGAAAATAATTGAAATAGGAAGTTTAGGAAAGAATCACCAAATAACCATGTGACTCTATTGGTTAACATAATTTTTGTCAAGTGATAAATTCTCTGTTAAGTTACTTAAGTTCTCTAAATTGAACGGATGAACACGTTCTCTCTCCCTTTCTCCCTCCCTCTCTCATTCTCTCTCTCTCTTTTCCCCCTCCTCCTCTCTCTCTCCCTCCCTCCCGGGAACGAGGAAACAGTCCTACCAATTAACAAAATCTATTCCAGTCCAAACCCAACTAACCAAAGGAGATTGATATGAAAAACACGGTTCTTCGAACTTCAGCGAGATTTTTTCAAGAGTTTATCCAAGAATTTGTCGAAGATATTTTCCGAGAATTTTGTCGGAGATTTTTGCGGCAAATTGCAGAAATTAATATTATTAATCGTTTCAATATGTTGATAATAAAGATAATAATTCGTTTGTTCTGACAAACCTTTATTACATAACGTTCTGATAAAATTTACTTTACCTTCACTAAGTGGCTTCATCTGAAATTACTCGTAGTAAACAATTCACAGACAAAAGAATGATTATAGAAACGTGTTTGTGATAGTCTGTGTTTGCTGACAGTTTCATTCTTCATCATTTATTCGCTGTCCTGTCTTCGACGACACGTGTAAAACTATAAACATTGCTTCAATTTTGTAAAAGATTCTGTACACTGTTAATACTCATGAAAATGAACCGTTACGTTTTATTCATCAGTCATCTCGTATAATTACTATTACTTAATTCTTATCGATCGATTAAAATATTAGCCGTATTATGGCTTTCTAGAGGTCTTCTAATGAGAGTCGCGCCACTAAACAGTCAATTTTAATTGGTCAGTCATTTTTCAACAAATCCCGCCTATATTCGAATGTTTGTATTGTAGGAATAAAATTGTATCGAATACGATGCGCATATCGATACGCTAAAAATCGCAAACTAACCTTGAAAAATCAATTTTTCCAAAAGGCCATTTGATGAGGCCATTTTAAACCGATATCTTTTGATAAAGAATTTTTTTTTACAAGGCTTCGAATCGATATAATCGATTTTTATTAGTGTTCTGATACAAATATCGCTTATTCAAGTTGTATATATATTCATAATATTGTTAAAATCAAACAAAACAAGATTAAACATTTTAAAGTTATTATCATTTCTTGTGTAATACACATGTAATGACAAAAATTGAGTTTCGAGAAAACAAATAATTCCAAAGGACAGCTACCTGAGTACAATACTATCTTTTGGAATAAAAAATATATGATCACCATGATACATTAAGTGAAAGAAAATAATTTATAATAATTATTTTTAACAAAACGCTACATTTTCTTATAATGAAGCTATACAAATATGTTACTTAACCTCGCAGAGATATGCATTTATGCGTTGGTGTCTAATTTTTTCCAATATTTATTATCCATAATGCATGACGTTTAGCATCACATGGAAATATTTTTATTACATAGCCTTTATTACGTAGCTGTAGAATTAATGCAAAATGAGCGCTGCACGCCCGACCATTTTGCAATTATTTTTAATAATCTTCTAATAAATCGCACTAATCTTCAAGATTAGAAAGATATATTTCGATCACGTTCTTTTGCTAAGCTACAGGCGCCAAAAAAATATAAAGATCATCTCCAATTTTTTGCAATTATGTGATTTTTTAAAATATAATTTCTGTAATTATTTTCTTTATATAAAAGTATTAGATAGATATCAAGAAACAGATGTCAAGAAAAAATAGTTCATGAGGCATGTTACACTTTTTTCTGGCACACATTAAAAATATATTGTAAATTATTAATTTTTTGATCACTCTTACCTTTTTACGATATAATAAGTTGAGGTAAAGAAAACACAGTTGCTTTAAAAAAAATTCATAAGTAAAATGGATGTTTTATTAATAACTAACTATTCTTTACACCAATTGATTCGTCTCATTATTCTGTTTATAAGAGTATAAAGGTATGATTACCAAAAAGTTAATAGTATAAGAAATTTAAAGAAAACAGCCACAACAGAGAAGCTATCAGCGTCAAAGTTGTGTGGCTCGGTGGCAAGACGGAAGTCTATCAATATAGAGGAGACCAGACTTCAATTCGAATCCCGGAACGTCCTGATATTTTTCTCGTGTTGTCACTTATTTCTTACAATAGTGTACGAGATATTTAATATTGCATGTTGTTCGAGAGCGCGCGAAGAGAGCGATCAAGCACAATTAATAGATAGTAATGTTGCAGTACAAAAAAGGAAAAACGCAGTTTTAATTCACAAAAGGTTTATGTATAATAAGAATTTTATTTTAGACCGCATATATGAGAACACAAATAATACTAGAAATTAAATGTTTATAATGATCGAGGCTCTTTAATGGATGCTTTAGGAATCTTTAATGTTATAAGTATTTAATTTCTATATACAATGTCAAGTTTACAGATAGTGTTGTAACTTTAAAAACACTTGCGCAAAGTGAAAAATTCCTTCACGAGAAATGGCATTTTACGAAGCGACTTTCTCGATGAAAACGAACTGAGAAATGCGTTATTCGTCGCGATCAGCGAATTTAAGAATGCGATCAGACAAAGCACCTCTCAGTCAATTATGAATAAAATTTCGATAAAATCAAATTGTTGAGGTGTTCCCTCAGTATCCATAGCTATTGACAGATCAGATTGTTTGTCATGAAAAGAATCGACATGCTTAGACCTGCGAATTAGATATGCGCGAGCGACAATCAGAATGAGTGATTGGAGGCAGAGTGGATTATTCCACTTGCTTGACATGCTTGCGAGCACTTTCCGATTGTCGGTAGACTTGAGCAACCGTTGAGAGAATTAGATATTGTGTGTATACATGGGCTTTTTTTTGTTAACTAAAAGAAAAAGCGCCATTAAAGATTATCGCTCACTTCTTGAACTTTCTCGAAACCCCTATTATACACACAAAAAAACTTATCAAATTCTTTTATTGCGAGAAAATCAATAATGCGACGAATCTAGCAATCTTGAACATTCTCGTCCACCTCATATTGCTGTGACGAAATAGATGTGCTTCTCTCTAAATTGTAGATGTCACAGAGAGTGTTATCAATTTGCAGTTTATCGATTGATACTATACAGTCAATTGATACTATATAACGGCGAATGGTCACGTGTTGATACGCATGTTTTCACATGTTACGTAGTGTGTCGCGAAATGTTTATGTGTGAAAATTATTTTTCTACAACAGCGGAATCGGCGTATTTAACAAAGTGCAAAATACTATATATATTGATTATGCAAGTAATAAAGTGATTAGTGTAATGATATGAGTGAGAATCGACATCGAGGCATACACAACTCGGTGAGTAAAATGAGGACAACAATAGCATTGAAAATGTGAACAAGAAAAAAATGAAAAAAACGCGGAAACATCGTATTGCAGAAAGAAATACTCGGAAATTAGCGCGGAACCTTTTGATAAATAGTAAATATCGGTTTATTGCTTATGCATCTCCGGACGATGCAGTCATGTTGACGTCGGCTGGCAGCAGCTCCACTTTGATCAAAGGCCGAACTTAAAGGAGGCGGACTGTTATCACGGGCTACGCTGTCGTCTCTAGGATGCAACTTGGTGATCCGAGTCAGGGACCATCTTCTCGGTGACGTGATCTCGAAGCGAACTAGGCACAACGAATCCGACACGGATAGTGCTTGTTCGTTCCACTTCAGACGAGTGGCCTGGGTGTGGAGATAACATCCAAGATTACATATTTTTTGGATGAGCTGCCACCGGAAAAAGAAAGTCCTTTTCCATCATCGATGGTTCAGGGAAAGCGAATAGCGGAGCGTCGATGAACAAGTGTCCGGGCGTCAGAGCAGAGGTGTCATCTGAATCGTCAGTGAGTGCTCGTAGCGGCTGAGAATTCAAACAGACTTCCATTTACGTAATGTAGTTATCTCCTCGAAAATGAGCTTTGTCCCTTATAACTTGTTGTAAGTGATGTGGAGAGACTTCATTACTGTTTTCTAAAGGCCCTTGAAATGCGATGTCGACAGAGAGTTAGAATGTCATCTAATTTCCTCTATGGATGCTGCCTGGGTGATGTGACTACCATCGAACGATGAGGCCCGAAAAAACTCCCTTAGCTGCTTGTCGATTCCCATGAAGTTCGTGCCGCAATCCGAAAAGATATCCAAACAGTATAGCCCCAGACAATATCGGCCTCGACGAGATGTGAATCGACGGTGGAATGCCTCCGGCTAGGAATGTCTCCGTTGTATAATCAGAAATGGTTTCAATGTGGACGGCTTTGGAACAGAGGCACACAAAAATGACAATGAATGATTTGTGTGCATGATATTCTCGCCCTTTGTTTATTCGAATGAAGATGGGTCCAGCGTAATTGACACTAGTTTGAAGAAAGGAACGTGTCGGGGTTACTCTTCCTCGGGGAAGCTGCGGCGTGACCACCTTGCGTGCATGTCACGCATCGATGCAGCCACTGCTTGATTACGGCTCGGCTTCATGGAATTCAAAATCGAAGCCGAAGCTTTCCTAAAGTCAGTTGAACTCCTCCATGGAGAGTGCGGTGATACTAGTAGGCAAGTGAGCCTTGGATGTACGATCAGTAGGTGTCGCTTAAAGAGTGCTATATGTCTAAGGCAGCTGCCGATCTGAAGTAATCTGTCAATGTTCAGCTTTCTTAGCTGACTCTGTCTGGGAAGCGTGTGGCTGTCCGTAGTGGCAGCGACCTCGATTGGGTAATGCAAGACTTGCATCACATAAAACTGATTAAGAGTTTCATCGAGCTTATCGAAGCTTAATGATGGCTCCTTTTGTTCTGAGTCGGGTTGATTTCGATGATGACGTCAGCGGAGATCAGGAGGTGATTCTCAGAAGCCGGTGTAGTGAAGAGAATCTGACAAGTAGTTCAGGTTCACTAACATCTTAGACGGCTGCTATGTGCGTATTCTATTTTCAGGCAGATCGTTTGTGGAAATCTCATCACTCTCGTTTAGCCACTACTTAACGTTCTTATAGAGTAAGAGTTCTTAAAGTCAGGCTGGATCGATCCACCAGAGGATATGATTAATGAAGTTATTCGTTGCAATGCCTCTGCAGGCGCAAACAGCTGGGTTCTCTCTTTCCGGAACGTGACACCATCGTGCTTCCGGAAGAAACTCTTAGATCTACAACTACTCTATTTACCATGTATGTTTTTCATCGGAAAGCGTGACCTTGAATCCAATGGAGGATGACCTTGGGGTCAGACCATAAGGTAACAGGCGCTATGCAAACTCAAAACGATGAATAAACAATTAAGTTAGTTAATAAAAAAACGACGCAAAGTTCCAATAGCGGCAGTGAAATCGGTTTAATTGACGCAACTTTGCTTTTTGCCATAAGCAGGCGGATTGTGATGCCATCTTTGATGATGCGAAGAATAAACCATGTCGGCATCTCTCACACGGACAGCGACGGCGTGCAATTCCAGATGAAAGTTTTTGTCACCAGCCAGCGGCCAATACGGAGGCGTTGGAGTTGCAGAAATTCGTCGAAGAATATTTGCCACTGGACGTCAGTTGTCAAACACGCATTCCTGTTGTCGCAGTCAGGCTGACTGAATAAGAACTTTTACTTGAATTGTGATTGGAGTCAATCATCCAAGCGAATCAAAGAATCGTTCTGTTTCCGAGAAAATGCCTATTGGTATATTCCGCGATAGTGCAGGCGTGGATTTTGAAGGCGAAAGCGCATCTTCGGCTGAGTATCAGTGTGACATGATCTTCATGCTCCCATGTGAATGAATCAGTGTTAATGAAGCAGTGTTCCGACGGAATGCCAGCAAAAATTTCATGATAGTTTACGGTCCATTTCCACAATGAAAACCCGCCCATCATACAGAACCGGTAAAGTTCAATTTGTAACGTGATCGCGTCTGACAAAATATGCTCGTCAACGACTTAACAATCGTGGCGTAATGCGGCGGAAATTTGTGGGAATCGATCTTCATCGTCAGCGAGTTGACGGATAGTTAGAAATGGCGCGCACGCTAGGCACGTAAGTAACTGTCGTTAATTTATATTCTGGATTCTTCTAACCGGAGAGACCAGTGCCGCCAAAGAATAATCTTGATCCTCCGGAAAGACGCAAATTTGCAGACACATTTTCTTGACATCCAACATAAGGACATAACGGTACAACATTAGTACATTTGAGAAAAGTGGCAATAGATTGGTGCCGATCAACAGATTAAAATTAAGTGACTCATCGGACATGGTACGCTGCGATCCATTGAAAATTTCCATTCGCAGTTTCGTTATGATACTGGACTCTTAGATCACTTCGTAAGTAACATCTTGTGTTTAACATCTTGATAAGTTTTGCGCCAGTTCCATGTGACTTAAGTTTTCATATCCTTGTAGGAAAGCACATAGATGATAGAATTGCCAGAACTGGGGACCCTGATCACATCGGAACTCCATAAAAATTAAGAGACATTCTGCTGATTTGTAAGTTTCAGCGAGGGTTAGCGGCGGCGAGACGAATGGCAAACGCACCATGTACCATCTATCGGCTGTGCGTTTGTGGATTTGCGCGAAGAAGTCTTAATCTTGCACAATTTATCGCTTGAAAATAACAGGAGCGGAGATTTCCTTCTCCTGCTCCAAACGTTGCACGAGAGTGACTAGCTCATGGTCTGCTGTACATTGAAGTGAGCTGCGCGATATTTTCTCTGATATTTCATCGCAGCTATCGGAGAAAATCCATCCAAGGAGTGTTTTCTGAGTGATCAGAGTTCGTGAATCTCCCTTATGGAGATTCTCGTGGAATATGAGCGGACATATTTCTCCTCCGAAAAGATCCACTGAATTGTTGACCATAAATCCTGTATGGTTCTGTCAGTGAAAAGTCCTTAATATGAGGCTACTTCTGTTTGCTCTTCATGTTGGCGCCTTAAATGAGGGTGCGGAAAAATGAAGGCGACAGCGTTGAATTTTGTGCTATCTACTAAGGACGTCAGATTGAGAGTCTTGCTTCTACTAAACCTACCTGGTGCATGCATGAAGATCGCAATCAGAATCAAGACAAATACAGTCGCTATATCAGTGCCTCTGAAGTTAAGGATACCTCCGAGTCTTGGTCAATCAGAATTCAAACGATGTGCTGGCTTTCATGGCAATCGGCGACAGATACTCTAGCGGTTGGAGGGAAGGATCGCCTTGTAATCCTCGTTGTGACGTACAGCGGACACTGCGCTGACTTCGACAAGTTTCAGCGGAATGTATGTTTCATGAAGCAACGTGTATGTTTTCACTGACTGGCACTTCGAAACCGAATGCGACAATTCAAGCATAATCGATGTATCTCAATGATGATCTTGCGGTCGGATGGATTTCGACTTGAAGTTCTCACACATCATGTTATGTTTGCCTTTGCATAGAATGCATTGTGACGAATCGGCAGTGCATTTCGTGTGGTACAATTTCACGGTTTGCAGCAAGTCCCCGGAGAATCTTGTTAATCTTGTTTAATCTTGGTTTTGCAGCGTTGAGTATGAGTTCGTTTCGTTAAGAAGTTCATTTCGTGATCTGATAGATTAGTTGAGTTACTCGAATATGACTCCCATTCGAAAAGAATCTATAGATCGAAAAGTTCCACAATGAGAATGTTGAAGAGGTCGAAGTCGTGTGAATTTACTGATCTTCCTAAATCTTCCTCTTAGTCGTTCATAACGTTGGTAATTGCGTTGTAAACACGGCTGAGCTCTTCGGTAGTATCGAAGCTCTTCACTTTTTCTTCACTAGTGTTAAATGTGGAAAAGTTGAAGCGCTTTAATTCTCTCTTATTTTCATAATATTTATGTAGCAGTACCCAAGCACGCGAATAATTATCTCCGGTTATTGATAACGGACGTATTAATTTTTCAGTGGATTCTTACAGACAATACTTTAAATGATGGTTTTCAACATTCGAAATCGACGAATTGTGTCTAACGATGAATGGGAAAGTATCGCGAAACGAAGACCATTCTTTGAATGCGCCTGAGAAAGGCCGAATTTTCAGACGAAGCAACGTTTTTAATGAGAGAGTTTATTATTCTGTTTCTTCGTAAAAGAATTTGGTGTAATGACTTCGAATTTTTCGACATAATCGTTCAGCAAGCTTCGCTGTTGCACGTATTTTCAATCGAGTCGAAAAATCTAGATGTATTGTATTCATTCTTATCAAACGATTCTTTATGTATTGTGCTCGAATGAACTCGTGTTGCGACTCGCACTTCGCCCTTTCTCGAGAAGATTAATGCAGGTCTCGACAGCGTGGAGGTGATGTTTTCAGCGCCTATTTTCTTTTCAGGTTTGATACTTCGCTTTGGGTGGTCAGCAAGGCAGATGGATGCTTACTCAATCGTATTTTTTCAGTCACAGCAACTAAATGTGATAGAGGCACTTCCGAAATGGCAGTTGTTGAAATCGGCGGAAGAATTCGGCTCAAAGTAAAAGATGTTCGAGAGCACACGAAGAAACGATTCAAGTACGATTAATAGACACTAATGTTGCAACACAAAAAAGGAAAAACAATTTTAATTCTTCTTATAATTTAAATAAAACTCAATTTTAATTCACAAAAGGTTCATATACAATTAAGTTTACAAATAGAGTTTTAGAAACACGCTCAAAATGGAAAACTTTTTCAGTAGCTTTACATGAGAAGCGGTTTCACGTTTTATGAAACGATTTTCTCGGCATTATACTAAAGATTTTCTCGGTATTATACTAAAGGTTTTCTCGGCATTATACTAAAAGTTTTCTCTCAGATTTAACAACGAATTGAGAAATGTATTCGTCGCGATCAGAACGAATTTAAAGATGCAGTCAAACAAAGCATTTCTCAGTCAATTACCAATGAAATTTCGGCAAAATCAAATTTTCACCTCGGCGCCCATAGTTATTGCCAGTTCATATTTTGAAAAGAATTGCATTAAGCATGCGCAATCGACAATCAGAGAGAGAGAGAGAGAGTGATTAGAGGCAGAGCGCGAGTTATTTCGCTTGCTAGACACGATTGCTCTCCAGTTGTCGGTAGACTTGAGCGGCCGTTAAGAGAATCAAATATTGTGTGTATAACATGGACTTTTTTCTACAACTAAATAGAAAAAACGCCGTTAAAGATTATCATTCTTCTTAAACTTTCTCGAAGTCCCTGTTATACGCACAAAGAAAAATTTATCGAATTTTATTGCGAGAAAATAATGCGGTGAATCTCATGATCTTGAACACATTCCAATGTACCAGATATTAAATGTTTCAATATAAAATATTTCGTAATCTGTTTTGATTTTTTGATATATTTAGCTTTACTTTTATATGCAGAATAATTAGAATATAATCACACATTATTTAACGAAATTCGTTTAATCGCATTTGTAAAAAAAGTAAAAATGACTTTCATATTTTCTTTTGACGCATTCGCTTAGAAAAATAACATTGTGATCAAAATATACTCCCCTCAAGTACATGAAACTGCGTCATAAATAACTTTTTGATACGACAACAATTTAAGAGATAACCAATAATGCTTACTTACATAAATCACCCATACGTAGGTTTGCTATCCGTCCTCTTTTCTCTGGACACCGTCCTCTTTTTTATGACGTCCGGGGACGTCCGGAGGGGTTTTCGAAAGGCATCCAGGATAATCATGAGAGTCCGGGATTTTATATAAAAAGAAAATATTTTTTGACTGGATAGCGAAAAAAAACTTTGGCGTGTGAGTGTAGTGTTGACATTAAAGATTGGCAGTCCTGCAGATTGAGTAATAAAATTTATCCGCATATAGTGTAATGCCAGCTGCACACCAGCGCGATGTTCGTCGCACACGACACACGATATTCAAATGAGCGTATAACTTTAGAATGAGAACATCGATAAAGCTGTACGTTCATTGGATATCGCGTGTCGCGCGCGACCGGCGCGACAAACATCGCATTGGTGTGGCATTTAGCATGCTACAATCGTCTGTTATCGGCGTCTAGTATTTCTGCGTGTCGGCGCACAGCTCATTGCCGAAATAAACGCCGAGTCGCCGCGCATATTTTGATTAGGTTTTCTTATTTACATTGTCACAGTTCTCTTTCAAACACTTCAGATTTCGGTTTCACAGCATTGCGACGTATTTATACCTACTTATGCAAAATAGTTTACATTGGTTCGTACGAATTTTAATTAAAAAAGGTAATAAATATAATTTTATAATTTACTTATTTTGCGTAACTTTTATTTCAGAAGTGACAAGATGCCAAAGAGAAAATGTAAATTTAATACACAATTACAAACAAAATATCCATTTTTGAAATGCGGATGTTCACATTGTGAAGTAGTGCCTTATGTTCATCAAATTTTTCAATCGCAAATAAAGGCACGTACGATATTAAGGAACATTTGAATACAAAAAAGCACAAGCAATGAAAATCAAGTTGACACTTCAAAAATTGATACTTTTTTTTCAAAATCATCCAAAAATCAAAAAATTAAAGGAGCTATTGCATATCACACAATATATCATCATATGTCATTCATATCTCTTGACTGCACTATGAATTTGAATAAATTATTATTTCAAGATTCTCATATTACCAAAACTGCTACTTGTAATAGAACTAAAGCCACTGCAATAATTAAAAATGTATTATCTCCACTAGCGAAACATAAAATTGAAGAAATGTCTTTTGTAAGTGTTTCATGCGATACCAGTAATCATGGATCAATAAAATTACTACCTATACTTATTCAATATTACGAATGTTCATAATAAAAGTATTACAATAAAAATTCTAGAAATATTAGAAATAACTAACGAAACTTCTGATACAATTACTGATGTAATTCAAAGTGAATTGGAAAAACATTTATTGTCGTCTAAATGTGTTGCTTTTAGTGGCGATAATTGTAACACAAATTTTGATGGTAAAAACAGAATAGAAAAAAATAATGTTTACGCTAAATTAAAAAGTAGGCTTCATAAAGAAATAATTGGCATTGGTTGTCCAGCGCATATTATTAACAATACAGTTCATAAAGGCTGTGATAATTTTTCTATTGATATAGAATCTATTGTAATGAAAATTTTCAATTATTTTGCAATATTTGTACTGTAAGAACAGAAGCTTTGAAAGATTTGTGCCAACAATCTGAAATCGAATACTTTAAACTTTTATATTACTCAAAGACGAGATGGTTAAGTTTATATCCCGCTGTTAAACGGTTATTAAAATTTGAACCACTATTTCTTAAATATAGATAATCCACCAAAAGTGTTAAAAAAATTTTTTGAGAACACTTTCAGTGAAGCTTTTTTGTTTGTAATACATTCAACTATGAACATAATGCATACGAATATTGAAAAACTGGAAAGAGTTGACAATTTTATTATCAAAGTAAGAAAAATTTTAAAGGAAATTGTTCTTAATTTGAATGAGCGAATTAATCAGAAATTCATGCCATTAAAAGTTAAAGAAATTCTGAATAAAATTGCAAATATTGGACAAAGTACTGAAGAATTCATCGCAGAAGTTCATAATTTTCATGTCACAATGAAAAATTACTTAGAATCGTGGATTGCACTTCTGGAAGAATTGAATGTTTTTGATTGGATGGATGTTAATCAGAAAAATCATTACAATGGTCAGAGGTAGAATTTTTTTATCAACAGTAGAATTTTTATGTTTTTTATTTATATTTTTAACATAAAGATTAATGATGAAAAATTATTTAATGAATTTCTTTGCTTTCAAAAATTTATAAAAGATGTTTGTATTAAAAGTGTCAGCAATTGCAATAAGTTGTGGTGTCATTTTTTTGAAAAGTCAGAAGATGGAAAGAAGTGTAACGAGCTGAAAAAAATAGCACAATATTTTTTCTGTTTGTCAGCTCATAACGCAAATGTAGAAAGAATATTCTCGTTGTTACAAGCTCAATGGAGTCCAGAAAGGAATAAGCTGCTAGAAACTGTATCAGATATTATAAAGACAAAATATAATTTTGAAATGATATGCGAGGAATTCTATTAGTATCTTTTACAGTGTGATAAAAAAGTTCTTAGGGATATTGGAAGTTCAGAAAAGTATCAAGATAGAGACGAATAGATTTTATAAGGTTTTTGTTTGTAAAAATTTATAAGGTTTTATTTGTAAAAATTTATAAGGTTTTGTTTGTCAAAATGAAATGTTTCATTGTAATAACAAAAATGTGTACTGTAAGATGTTATACTGTAAACATAATAATAAAGAAATGATAGTATTGTGCAATTTGTAAGGAAAAAGCAACTAAATGTATGTACTTAAGAAAATAGGTCAAACATTTTTTGATAACGTATTATTAATTAAAGAAAAATCCCTGTTAATGGAAATATTATTTATCTAAAGATTTAAAAGGCTTATATGTGAAATAATTATTTCTAGAGCATCAAAAAAGATAAGCAAATGTATGCGTCCGGGATAGCAAAAAGTATTATATATATATATATATATATATATATATATATATATATTTCAACACAGACACAAATGGCACAGTGTGACACAGTGTCGACACAAGCGCCTTCCAACAAGGACACAACACAACACAAGTCAACACAGCTGTAGAGCAGAGTCGAACACATGTGTCGCTTATCATGACTACCAACTTCAATCAATATTATAATATTTGTAGTACTGTATCTAAGAAATTTGTTCATGGTCATTGGCGAATTGCGCGTGTTCATAGATTATATCAAATCTTTTTATAAAATTTGAGTAGAAAATGCAGTTTAAATTATAATGATATTATAACGCTTGATCACATTTCCCAGCATGAATGTTATGTTCAAGAAAATTTTAATGAAAATTCTTTTGGGCAAGAAAACTATAATGAATCGGATAGTTTATGTGCAGAAAAGAAAGAATGTAAATATAATTCAATGTTCAATCAAAATTTAATGTTTCTCTCTATTATTACTGTTAGAAATTACACACTACAATTCAGTACAATGGAAATTAAGAAGAAAATATAACAAGCTAATATAAAAATTCATAAACGTTAAGGAAACACCATAAATATTGTAAAAAAATCGACAAACCTGCATCGCATACCGACTGATCAACACGATGCGTAAGAAATAATTGTAAAAAACAGATGGAAACCATTTTTAACATAATTATACTGTAATTATTTTGTTCACATTGAGAATGACCCTATAATGAATTGAAAACGTTTTATAGTTTATTATTATTTTTTAAAGATTAAATTGAATTGTTAGCAAACTTTTAGCTAAGCTCGTAGCCCTTCTATTATTTATTTATTATAATTTACGATGTGATTTTTCGATTATTTTAATATTGTTTTAAACGTGTGTGACATGTTTCTTAAGTTACCTTCAATATTTAATTCTCCGCGAATCAGGTGGAAAATCAACATGAATCATATGTAAAATAAGAGAAAGTTCTGTAGTAACGACCAGCTTCTAATATCGACCAAAGCTTATTTTCACTTATCCCATTAGATGAGCTGTACATGAGAGAATGTCCTATTGTTTTATATATCATAATCCGCGATCATGCGTATCATTACTTCATAGGAAAGATTGGGGCAGCTTTTATTGACATGTCTAATAAGTGCAACAAAAGTTATTTTTCAGAGCTAATTTCTTGTTTCTCAGATAATTAAATAATTTTGTTGTATTGTATACACTATATTTAGCTATCTAGTCTATTAGCTATAAGAAAATAGTATTAATATAATCATTTTCTTTATCAACAGCGCAAGATACAAAAATATTTCGTGCTGTTTTTCCTATAGCATCGACCAACTTACTATTGCGTAGTACCGACCAACTTGTAAGTAAAGTTATTAACCCTTGACTGTAACATTCGAAAAATCACGTACGTATGTATACATATATAGTATATATGTATAGTCATCATCTTTTTCAGAGATGTCAGATAAAGCATTTATATGCCAAAATCTATTTTGACAAGTTCTTTATAATTTCTTGAACGCAGTTGTCGAATTGGCATAAAACTGTTAATAAACTGCTAATAAAAGAAAATTGAATCATAAAATTTTTTCTCTAATCTCAGAATATAACAGCACCACCAGTAAATAAGACTTAAAACGTGTAAATAGCATTAGCTTGTCTTTGTATTATTTTTTTATCAGTTTGTTATTTTACTCCTCCTTCATGTTCTTTGCATTCCATTTTCCTCGTATTGATATCAAGGAAATTGTTGAAGTTAAATTTTAACAGCAATTTATGCGAATGACGTTACAGTGTAAGGATTTATCTATTAGCAATTAAAATTAAAATAAAATATGTTCATTTAAGTTTTATCTTTCTATTTCAGAAAAATGAAAAAAAGAGGAAACTGGACTGAGGAGGATATGAAGGAGGCTGTAAAACAAGTTACTGACACAAAGACAAGCCGCTGAAACTTTCCATATTCCTAAAACTACATTAAGAGATCAATATAGGGCATTATGAATCGGTGAAGCTGTAACTTTTACTCCTCAAATGGGTAGATTAAAAATAACTTTCGATAAAGAATTAGAAACACTTTCAATTACTTTCTTACATAAAAGATTTGGATAACAAGTTCATGCCCTTAAGTAGGAGTGAATTTTTGAAATTTTCTTACGATTTAGTTGGCCATCTAAAATTACCACATCAATTTAACGAAGAAAACAAGACTGTAAATAAACGGTTTTATTATGATTTCACGTTATCGAAGAAGCACTTTCTCTAAGAAGTCCGGAGCCCACAAGCCTTTCAAAAGCGCTAGGATTTAATAGATATCAAGTGAATTGCTTTTTTAATAAATATTCAGAACTTCTTATGAAATGTAACTTTTTTTCTAATAAGATTCATAACTGTGATGAAATTGATATATCTATTGTTCACGATAATATTATCAAAGTTATTTCACAAAAATGAAAAAAAAAACAAAGTGAATAAAATCAGTAAAGAGAGGAAGAAATATCATAGTTTTATTAAGCATAGATACTGCTGGGAATATTTTTATTCTACTTCTATTTGTTTATCATTAAATAGATGCAATTTTGAAGAAGGATGCTCCTTCAAGAAGTATTTTTGCAGTTGAAGAAAGTGATCGAATAACTGTTAAAGCTTTCTTAAAATGGATGGAGCTATTTGTTAAAAGAATTCAACTTGAAAAAGAATCAGTTGTGACATCTGTAGCATCACTACCACCCAACATTTTTTCCGATAGCAATAAGTTTAAACAATTAACAATTGTAATAACACATTTCTAGCACTAAGATTTATGAAATATTAGTTGTTGGCGCTTATCAGTGTGTGTGTGGCTCAGCGAGCCAACCCATTGGCTTTGCGGCGTGATTGTGCCGTGTCGCTGATGGGGTCCGAAGGGGAGGGCATGCGCGCGACTATGCTGCCTGCATGTAAACCGCCGCGCTTCTCACAGGTTTTTCTCGAAGTTTTTGTGTGCGACTTTCTTACCATGAGCACGTGCATGACTGGTGCGCAAACCGTTTTCCTTTTTATCTTTATAATATACGACGCGAGTGTAAAACATGAGAGACATTAAAGTATTTTCACATAAGGTAAATTGCCTCTTTTATTACGCACTGCCGAATTACTTCGGGTATGGCCACAAGGCAAGCGACACGGATCGACAGGCCACAAGGCACGAGACACAAGTCTCTGACGAAGAGAAAATAGCACATAACGCAACGAGAACACCGAGGTCCTCTCCCTAACACTAATTATGACCTAGATACTGGTGCCTTATTAGCTGATATTATAGAACGCCCTCTAAAAAAAATAAAGTCAATAAACAATATGAAATGCCTGTAATACACCTTGAACCTGAAATCATTTCATTCCAATTAGATAATGTGCAATTAAATTCATTATACTATGTATGTGGTTATATAATATTCAGTATTAAATAAGAATCAAAAACTTTGTGATAACTGTCTTGACTCTGCTGGGTCCAAAAGAAGAAGAAGTTGACGAAAATATTGTCAACGATTTGAAGAGTGCAAATATAACTTGCATAACTCTTTTGCTAGATAGCTGGTTCCAGCGTGCGAAATGATCCTGTAATCGCACACAGTATACATACTGGTATGCAATCGTATTTGTTTCATGTCGTGAATTGTGGATCAGAGAAAAAAACAATGGAAATATGCCGTGAATTGGCATATATTTTGATTAAGGAAATAAAAGAAAAATATAAGGTTGACGTATTTGCTATTTGTTCAGATAAAATTGAAAATAAAATAAAGACATTGCGCAAATTAATTGAAAATGATTATCCGCATATTTTAACACACGGCTGCTCTGCTCATTTTTTAAATCTATTGGAATCGGTCGTCACTCTGAAAAATATTATAAAACATATTGTAGAAGTGCAGAAATATTTCAGAAATTATCACCAACCTCATGGTTGGTTGATCAATAAAAATAGCATGATGCCACAAATATCAAATGACACACGGTGGAATTCTCAAAAAGAGTGTGTTCGTACATTCGTAGAAAACTTCCACAAGTATAATGAAATTCGTATGGAGCAGTCCATCGATTCAGGAATCAGTAACATTTTATCAAATAAAGATTTATATGTAGAGGCTAAAAATTTGCTAAACCAACTAATAATTGTTGGAAATTCCCTGGATTTGTTACAAAGTGATATTACGTCAATTGCAAAAGCTGTGGAAATTTGGATGAACTTGATAAAATCTTCGGAGCTTTCAAATTATCGTGATGACATTAACAATCGATTTCAAGAGAAATCGATTCAAGAACAATCGATTTCAAGATTAAATTCTGACCAAGAATTACAAGCAAAAGACTGGTTAAAGAAAAATCAGCTAGAATATTATCTGTTTCTATGTATTTTCAGGATAAGGAATATTTTCCATCAAACATGTTTTCAGAAGATGTAATTGTGAAATTTTCTTCAGCGAGATGGTGGCAATTAATGGATCTAAAAACTATGAAAAAGAATAATTACCTACGGGATTTTGCGATTTCTTTAAAAAACTTCATTCATGCCCATCAAGCGGCGCGGGACTCGAAAGAATTTTTTCGATTTTTTATGGATTTATTTGAACACCTATTCGGAATAAGCTTGGAACGGAAAAAGCGACGATATTAATCCAAATATACAGATATCTTCGAGAAGATAAACCCGAATGGTGAACATCATAATAAAACATTTTTTAAAAATTTTGTTTTTAATCTTAAATATTAAATTATCTAAATAATGTTAATATAATTTTTTATACGTAGTGTCATTATTTCTTTCTTTATCTTCACTATAAAAATCTCGGTAGTTTAGAAATTTAAAATCTCGTATGGAATGTTAGAGATCCGAGTATAACTCCTAGCCGAGGTAATATTTTTCACAATAAATAAATTTATTTATTGATTTCCAGCATATTAAGAGCTTAATAGATGCCTATTGAGCATTAAAATTTAATTATAGATATTTATTTCGGTAGCTTAGCTGCATTTTTGAGTCTGATAAAATTTCAGCGTGCAGTTCATATATATGACCACAAGTATGATATATGCATGTACATATATGTTGTATAGTATATACAAATTCATATTGAATTATTTAAGCATTAAAAGATCCAGCTTCAACTATTATGGACATTTCTTATTTTCTATTTGTTGAGTTTTCATTATATAGAAGTTTTTTTTACATTTGAAAAATTTATTACTATAATATTTTTACAAAATTTATTTATAGTTAATTTTATTTGAATATATAATTAAATAATAATAAATACAACGTAAACTAGATATTACGTGAAAAAAATATCAAATTTATTTAATAATCAATTTTATTTAAAAAAACCCAAAAAACCCCAATAAAACCCAGTTGAGTTTTTTTAAAAAAAGCCCGTTTTTTTTAACCCTGATTGCAACTCTGTCAATAGTTTCCAAAAAAAGAAATATATACAAAGTGATATATGTATATATAAAATATATGTGTAATAATTTATATTGATAGAAAATCTGTAATTGTTAGAAATTCTCTTTGTTAAAATAAGACTATTTCTCTAGATCTAAATATCTAATGCAATAAGCGCAAAGAAAACTTCCTACAATTGCAAAATATACATTTATTAATTACATACTAACATCCGTGTAAAAAGGTTACGGATTTCATTTTAATACTTTTTTAAGTACTAATAATAAAGCAAGGCGGATTCTAACCCATGGGGCTAGAGGAGATACTCGTAGACGCGAGGAAGGCGGGGGAAGATCCCGGCACTA
>NW_011627648.1:603389-618420 GCF_000204515.1 Acromyrmex echinatior | reverse complement strand
CACTACTGGACTTCACTGGCCACTACTGGACTGTACTGGACACTACTGACCATTACTGGATACTTTTGGCTACTACTGATCACTACTGGATTTTACTCGATTCTACCTGGATACATATTGGTCGCTACTGCCCGCTATTGGACTACTACTAACTTCGCTACTAAGTACTAACCAGAACTAAGTTATAACCAGATAGCCTACGACTCTACAAATCGTGTGCCTTTAAATTTTAAATTTAATAACTTTCACTATCCAATGCAATTTTTTTTAGACGATTCCAATATTTGTTCAATGTTATTTTTTCAGTTTCATTCTTGTCGAGATTTGTTTGTTTTAATTTTATGGAAATTGAAATAGAGATTACAACATTACTATTTTGATTAAAATTGTTCATTATGGCTGATTATCCTCCTAATCATATCGTTGATATGACTATGATTTTAGGAGAATGTCAAAACAATTATCGTGCAGCGGCACGGCTGTACGCTGAACGCTTTCCTTTAAGGAGATTCCCTAATCACACGACAATACGCCGATTAACTGAAAGAGCCCGCGGTGGACATCTTTCTCGTCAACGCAGACACCGCGAATACGACGAGAATGATCCTCATGTTGTAACTGTCCTTGCAGCTATTCATCTCGATCCTCACACTAGCAGTCGCATAATTGAAAGGGAAATTGGTATACCACGAACAACGGCTTTACGAATTCTGAAAAAGCTGAAGTATCACGCTTACCACATCACCTTAGTTCAGGAATTAAGACCAAATCACGTTCAAATGCGTATTGAGTTTTGCCGGTGGGCTTTAAGAATGCCAGAAAATAATCCTGACTTTTTTAGGTACGTAATGTTTTCTGATGAGGCTACATTTAACAGTCAAGGTCAGCTTAACAGGCACAATTGTCACTACTGGTCTGAAGTAAATCCCCACTGGCATAGGACTGTTGACCATCAACATCGATGGAGCATTATGGTTTGGTGTGGCATAATTAATGGATACCTTATTGGACCTTATGTTTTTGAGGAAAATGTCGATAGATTTACCTACTTAGAATTACTTAGGGAACGACTACCAGAGCTCTTGGAGAATGTAGATTTGGTGACACGTCAGAGAATGTGGTTACAACAAGATGGTGCTGCACCCCATTTTGCGCGAATAGTACGTGATTTTCTGAATAATAATTATAAAGACAGGTGGATTGGACGAGGAGGTCCAGTTAACTGGCCTCCGTGTTCACCAGACATGACACCTCCGGATTTCTATTTATGGGGCTTCTTAAAAGATGCTGTTTTTAAACAACGACCAACAACCAGAGAAGACATGATAGGCCGTATTCGTCGCGCTTGCGCAGTAATCCCAAGGGATACTTTGCTAAGGGCAGTGCAACATTTTCAAAGGCGTGTAAATTTGTGTCTTGAAGTTGATGGAGGCAATTTTGAACATTTGCTTCAATAAAGTGAAAGTCAGAGGCAAGGGGACTTACAGTAATGAAGCACCCCAATCGTGAGAGGCAAGGGGACTCACGGTAAACAAGCACCCCAAAGAAAACAGAACTTACTACGTCCACATCGTTGTTTTTGGGTAATGCTAAAAGTAAGATGTTCATCAAAAAATTTATATTGAATGACCTTGAAAGTTTGCCGCGGTCAAGATGGTCAAGGTCGTTGACTTCCAAGTCCACTCAAACATTTATTCCCCTATAAATCCTCTGATGCTCAAAGAAAACAACGTCTGGACGATTTTTTAATATTTGACCTTCTGAAGGTCAATCTATTAAATTACAAAATATCATTTCGGACGTAAAATTTCCCGCTCTTTCCGAATCCGGTATTAAAAATAGGGGTTTCCATTTAAAAAAGTTAGGTTGACCTTTAAATAACCTTGAAAATTGAGTTCAAGGTCAAAACTAATATTGCACAAAGATGGCCCCCGTTGTCCTGAACAACTTTTGTTTGAACAATTTTTTGATACAGTGCATACTTTTGGAGATATTTGGGTGGATCGATTAAAATGGGCCACCCTGTATATCGTTGAACATCGGACTTTAGATTTTCCCAATGGTATTTGTGTTTTATTCTGTTATAAGTCTTTGTGACACCTCGGTGTTCTCCCGTAGGTAAGCAATGCATTTCTCCGATTATCGTAGATCGAAGATCTTTAGATGGATATTTCACTAATCCATTGCATATAATTAATTTGGTTGTTGAATCCATAAAAATCATTGCAATGCGGTTTTGATATTGCTCCATGGCACATTGTTAACATGATCGGTTTTAACAATGTTAATAGTCTCTAGTTTTAATTCTTCAGTGACAGACCGTAAATCTTTTATTACGGCGGAAATCTGGGTGAAGGTCATCATCGGTCCCTCACGTTGCCCTTCGCTGATAGGCACGGCTAAATGGTTGTATTTTACGACTTTGGTTTTTCTCAGAGCGAGATTTTCTAAGCGAGGGATCTCGTTTCTTTCAAACAGTTTTTGTGAATCTGAGTCCAACGGTCTCCCATTGGTGTTGACAAAATATACAACATTATTCTTTCGCAAAAATAATAGATCGCGAGAATCGAGAATATTGTTTTTGATTATTTGGTCATTAACAATAATAGTTCTGTTTTTTCTTTTAATTTCTGAATTTTATGTCCTTCCTCAAATTCTTCTTTTTCTTGATTTTTCTCTTCATTGTCGCTTTCTGCATCGCCTTCTCCGTCCAATGAGTCATTTCTGTCTTTTATTCTTTCTGTCTCATTCTCTTGTTGTGGGAAATTTCTGGGTAGCTTATCCTGCTGAGCATCTCTATTTTTTGCTGTTTGGCTTCGAGTCTGCATTTTATTATGTTGAGGAATATTGCGCGTTGTAGCCTTTTCCATAGCTTATGGCTCTTGTGGTTTTTCTGTCTCCTTTCGTGTGCTGAATTCCTACCCTCTTCAGGTGGATGATCGTCTGGAAATAAGTCTTTAAGTGGTTCGTCATCAGTCAAATATAATTTAAAATCTTCGTCCTCTTTGTCCTCCTCATCTGATTTCTCTAGCATTTTAGAAATTGTTTCTGCATCTTTTGGATCGTTAAGGTTCAAAGGCTTGTGGTGATTAATTATATTGCAGTTCGCTTCTTCAAGGTTTACCGAATTTCGTGATAATGCATTGGCATTTACATTAGTTTTACCTGCTTTATTATACCACATCGTATTTAACTAATTTTAATCTCCATCGTAGTATTCGCATGTTTGCATCCTGTGCATTTTTAAACCAGAGAAGAGGTAGTCCGTAACCAAAATAAATTTCCGTCCATATAGATAAGATCTAAAATGTTTGACACAATACACTATGGCTAAAGCTTCCTTCTCATAAGTGTCATATTTTATTTCGTTTTCAGTTAGAATTCGCGAAGCATATGCTATCGATCGATCTTTATTTATTTCCTCTTGTAATAGGATACCCTCAATCGCTATTTCGGAAGCATCAGTAGTTAATATAAAAGGTTTGGAAAAGTCGGGATATTGTAAGACAGGTTCTTCACAATTTCTCCTTTAATGCTTGGAAGGAGTCTTCTTGATCTACATATTGTCCATTCAAATTTAGTGTCATTTTTTAACAAATGGGTGAGGAGTTTGGTTAATTTTTAAAAATTTGGTATAAATCTTCGATAATATCCGGCTAATCCAAGAAATTGTTTGATATTTTTCGACGTTTTGGGCCTTGAAAATTGCCTTACAGCTTCTAATTTCTTCGGATTGAGTTTAACTCCATTCTTACTAATTATATGCCCCAAATAACTTCGGTTTTCAAGAATTCGCATTTGTCAGACTGTAATTTTAAATCAGCTTTGCGCAATCGTTCTATCAACAAATTATACTTCCTCTCGTGTTCTTCTAGTGAAGCAACGTAAATGACAATGTCATCCATATACACAAATAGCTCTTCGCCTTGCAATCCTGATAATACTAAATCCATTAATCGTTGAAAAGTAGCGGGCGCATTCTTTAATCCGAAAGGCATTCGGTCAAATTCGTAATGACCGAAAGGAGTTGTAAATGTATTTATATTTTATATGTAGGGGAGAAGAGAGTCACAACGCTCAGCGGATCGAACAGATCACGAGGATTCTAAAGAATAATATACATTTCTTTTTATCTAATGTTTTACTTAATATAAAGTTTATTTAAAAAATATATTATTAGACATATATGAATAACTACAAAAAAGATATATTCGATGAAAATTTTTTGTAACAATTTATATAAGAAGTAATAACGTTTATTATAATAACGTTTCTAGCATACTTAAATACATGTACACTGTATTTTATGATTACTAAATGTAATCTGATTCTTTAAATCTTTCATTTAAAAAATTGAATATTAATTATCTACATCTTTTTTTTAATTTCTACACATTTTTTTTACTACGCGGATGATCGGGGTCATGAAGATCATGGAGCGCGGGTCACAGCGCTCTGCAGACGTGCGCAGCAGACGTGTGCCGCAAAAAAGATAACTCAAGTGCTTATTGCTTCATAACTTGCTTAACATACTAATTTATAATTAAAACAATTGTTGATTATTCGAATGAACAAGTAAGATGAGCTGATATTCAATTACATAAAAAATATGCACAAAACAATTTAAGGATTGATTTGTATGATTCTCTCCATATGTAACCTCTTTCTGAATGTTTGTTTATAATAAATTTATGGAGTTCCTATACATTTTACATTAAAATTGTGTATTGAAGTTTTGAATTTATCGTTTCTTTAGATGCCTCGAAAAAAGGAAAGAATTACAAATAAAATGGAATAAAGATACTTTACACAAAGCAGTGAAAACTGAAGGAACCATATTAATACGCCAAGCTGTAAAAAGTTACAATATTCCATTTAGCACTACGAGAGAGAGTACAAACAGGAATAATAACTGATCCGAAAATGGGTGAGAAGACAGTTATTACACCAGTGATATGGCTATGGTAAGAAAACGATATGGCTGAAGAGATTAAAACATTGGCGAAACTATTTTATGATTTAACTGCATTGCAAATACGAAGTGGAGCTTATTCTTTTGCAGAGCAGGATCATATTCCAAACAAATTCAACAAACAGATAAAATTAGCTGGAAAAGATTGGCTTTACAATTTTTTGAAAAGAACTCATATATTGTTCGCAAACCTAAACAAACTAATATTAATCGAGTGATATCTTTCAATGAGAGTGATGTAAATATTTTCTTCGATAATCTGGAATTGCTTTATGAAAAATATAACTTTTCACCAACAAAAATATGGAATATGGACGAAACATTCTATGGACGAAGCATTTCTAATGTACAATAACCAGAAAACATTATATTGTTGAGAAAATCAGAGGTGTGTTGCTTCTATTGTTGCTACTGCAGAGCGAGGTAAAAATGTTACGCTAATCTGTGCCATGAGTGCTTCGGGTAACTTTGTCCCGCTTATGTTTATCTTTCCTCGCCAAAGAATGAAAGATACACTGTCAAAAAATGATCCGATTGGAGCTACATACAAATGCTCACTTAATGGATGGTCCAATTATTTACGGAATTATTTCTTTCATGATTGTATCACTTTAAAGATTATGTAAAGTGTACTAAAGATAACCCAATTTTACTAATTTTAGATAACCATATCAGTCATATTTCTTTAAATTCTTACAATTATTGCAAAGAAAATAGCATTGTAATGCTTATGCCACATACTTCTCACAGATTACAACCCTTAGATGTATGCTTTTTTGGACCATTTAAAGCTGCTTGTCGTAAGTAATGCGATGCATTTCTAAAAAAAGAAGACTTTTAAAAAAATTTCTCACAACGATCTAGCTGAAATAGTTAATAAAGCTTATTATAAAGTCTCTTCGATTGAAAAAGGAATTTCAGGATTTAAAACTACAGGAATCTATCCATTAAACCGAAGAATTTTTTCAAAAGACTTTATGGCTGCTGATGCACTATTACAAATAGGAGAGAGATATCAACAAGAAATGAATCCAACAGCAGAATTATCTTCCGAAAAGGCAGGATGTATCAATGATATAGAAACAGATGATTCTAATATAATTCTTTATACAGTTTCGTAAATACAATCAAGTACGTAAATGATATGATAGTTGACAATGATATGATGATTTCAAATGATAATAAAATACTATTAGAATCTGCAAACGATGCTGTAGTTATGTCCTTGACAAATGCTGCTAATATTAAATTAATTTTTTCATTGCAAACTCAAAAGATATTACCAAAATTAAATACACGAAGAGGTAGAAAGTAGAAATCTCTTGTATTATACTTACAAGTTCTCCATTGAAAGAATAATTAGAAGAGAAAGAAAGGAAATGTGAAACTAAGATTGAAAAGATAAAGGGCAAGAGAGAGAGAAAAATATATTTAAATATAAAAAAATAAAACAAGAAAAGAAAAACGTTACTCAAGATCAAGGACTTTCAAAAAAAGATAAAATAGGAAAGAAAAAGATTTCCAAAATCGATGATAAAGAAGTTCCTAAAACGAAACGAATAAAAAAAGAAACAAAGGAAACAGCATCTATGAAGATAAAAAAAATAAAATGCTAAATATAAAGATTCAAGACTGATGAAAAGCTGTCAAAAAACTTAACAATTAATGTGATTTCGAAGCTTTAATATATTAGGTGTTGGAATTAATTCGTAGCGTTTTACAAGTGATGGGAAGTACTTTCATTAATGTATTTTTTAATGCTCATGTGAAATAAATAACATTCTTTCATTAAAAACGCTACGAATTAATTCCAACACCTAATATTAAAACGGTTTTTTACGCTCTTCTTTTCATATGTTTTGAATTATAAAGCACGTTCGTTTTTATGATGCATTTTAATCACACGAACATGTGTAACATAACGAATTTTTTCGACTTTATTAAATTTAATTTCGGATTATAAGTATGTTGGCTATTAAAGAAATGTACAAGAATTTAATATATTAATTATCAGTTACTTATTGTTAGTAAGAGAGAAGTTTATTTTATTTAATGAATGAAAATTGTGAAAAAGTAATAATTTGAAAGTGCAATGTGCCTACAATTTATGTTCCTACAAAATAAAGTGTAAAGAAAAAAAAAACTTAATTAGTCGCTTTTTATTCGAATAATACATGTTGAAAATGTTATTATAATTAAAAAATAGTTTAATATATGAATTTTTTGACATAATTGATTTATAAAACATGATTTTCATGATTTGCAACTGAAATGCCCAATCAAAATAGACTAATCGTCATGATTTCACCCCGATTATCATAACCCGCAGCCTGATCGCTCTGACCCCTCATAGATGGGTCACACCGATCAAAACTGCTATATCTTTTACATCAATAAATAAAAATTTAATGCATCTAATAATTATTTTAATGGTTTTCTCTTTAAAGCTATAATCCTGTAGCGTACACTTCTGCAATAAATTTGAGAAAAAAATCAATTTTAACTGAAAATATTAATAAATATTAATTAATTTCTTAAGTGATCGCCACCACCCATTCTCCCATATTATATCTCTGTTTCAAAATTATTTAATTTTCTGCAGTTTGAAGCTAAATGTCCTTCTTTATAATAAATCTGACAGGTTTCTTGTAATTTATTTGTATTCAGCGCCTTGCTCGATGAACTGACTTTCCTGATTCTGTCGCAAATCTGTCATCGAATGAAGTTCTCTTTTTATTCGTACCATTTCTTGAACGCCTAAATTCCTTGTTATTCTTTGCTCGATTTCTGATTTCAATCCTCTAATAAAACACTTGCACATGTCTTTTTCTAAAGATGTTTTAATACTTTGATCGGAAAGGGCATTCCCCAAAATTTTATGGGCTTCCATTATTTGTTTTCCTAAAATTTCTTTACCCAATTCGCGTATGTGATTACGTCTTCTTCATTCTGTTGATAAATACGGCCTAATTCGCCTTGCAATTAGTATATATTTTTTGAGGCGCCATAAACTTGTTTTAAATATTTAGTTAATTGTGCTACACTGTTAAAGTCTTGATCTTGTATAATGCGGCGCGCTTCACTCACAATTCTTGTCCTTATAATTTTTGTAAATTTCGACGATTCAGCTTCATCCGGTAACATGGATTTTGCTTCCTCGCATCCTTCGATAAAATAGTTTAAAGGGATGTTTTTGCCGTCGAAAAAGGGTATGGCTTCGACAGCGTATTTTAAGGTAGCGAATAAATTTTGGTGCGTCATGGTTTCGTCAGGTCCCCTCGATTTAGGAATAACCACAATTGTTCTACGTTTATTTTCAGACGTGATGCCACCGAATTCGCGCGCGGATTGAGTGACAATGTCCTCTGAGTTGGC
Source organism: Acromyrmex echinatior (assembly GCF_000204515.1). The sequence continues at coordinate 610,073 of NW_011627648.1, read as the reverse complement.
GGAACCGTCAAACACAAGAGTTTTAGAATTATCTAAAATCTCTGATTCATTCAAAGAGAAACCCGCCGTTTCAGATTCAAATTCGGAGGATTTGAAGGGGGTGGAGGTGTGTAATGTGTTTTGTGTACTCGACTTTAACTTATTCAGATTTTCTATAGCAGTTTTATAAAGGCTTTCTACTTCGGATTTATTGCCAGAATTTCTCGTATTCATTCCCGTCTCCTAAGATGGCACTTGTCATCTCGGACGATCCCTCAAAAATTCATTTGGTTTGTTACGTCCAAACTATTAAATAAATTTTTTTGACATTCCTAGACAAATATTAACGTTGATTTAAAAAGAAGTTGACAAAAGGAATATAAATAAAAGAAATATATTTTTTAAATTATTTTTTAAATTTGCTTATCATATGCATGTATTACATTTTATATTTTCATTTAATTTATAAATTTATTTTTATTTGGCATGAAACATGTATTTCTATTACAAAATATCTTTTATAATTTATATAAATTTATATTTTAAATAAAAACAAACTTTATCCTAATATATAATAAAATAATATGGTATTCTTTTTTTTAATATTAATTAACGCATAATATCATTATAATTCGATATTTAACAGCTATTTATTTTGCCTTATGAAAAGCAAATAGTTAAAACTTTTTTGTTTTAGCGAGCATCGATTTGATATGATTTGCCTTACATCTGAGAAAACTGAAGGTACAGACGTAACAGGAACGCATAAAAATTTCTCAGCTAATTTATTTATAATAGAAAATATATTAACATTGTCTCTCTTGCCAATACTTGATTGCGTTTTCAGAACGACTTAAAGTATCATGTTCAATATTGCCGAATACATATAATTGAGTTCAAGAAAACGATTGTAAAAAATGATTGATCTTCGCCGAGCACGAGGCTACATCAAGGCAAAGGTAACGAGATTGCGAACACGAATAACGCAATAGGCAATTACTGGACAAAGAGAGCGAATTCAACGATGAGGACGCAAGAATACTTCGAAGAAAGGTATTTTGAAAGTTATCGGTATCGGACGCTGTACCACGAGATACAGACGCGGTCACTCGATTGTTGCAACAGCAAACCGAGCTCATGGAACAAATGCGTTGCGATGCTCAGCACGAAAGCGCGGACGCCATGGCACTGCGTAGTAATAACGAGACGTTGTCGGCCATTCTCGCGCGACAAATCGACATACTTGATCGTGTGGCAAACAATGCAGGCACGATTAACGCAGATAATAGAGTAAAGTTGCCTACTATCAAACTACCGAGGTTTGATGGCAAAATCGAGGATTGGAAAGCTTTTTCTGACAGCTTTCGATCGATCATACATGTCAGACCGCAACTGTCTGATGTCGAAAAGTTTCAATATTTAGTTTCGTCAATCTCAGGGGACGCCGCTAAAATTATCGAGTCAATCGAGCTAACGGGTCAAAATTATTCGACGGGTTGGGAATTACTGCTAAGTAGATACGATGATCCTAGGTCGCTCAAGAAAAAAGATATCGAATGTTTGTTCACAATGCCCGTCGTAGCAAAAGAGTCAGCGAAGGCTCTTCGCGAGTTAATCGATTATACTTCTTCCACGTGAATCAAGAAAGCGTGCAGAGGTCCGCGATTGCCATTTAGATATAAAATTAATTTAGTGAATCGTATCAGAGTCAATTATCCAATCACAAAAATCACAAAATTTGATCGCTTCTTGGAGTAATATTACTAGCTTCTGCGTTTCGATTATCTACAAATTTAAAAATTGCAGCAGTTGAAGTATTTTTATTTGTCAAAATATTCATTTGGATCTGATCCATCTGATCAATTTTTGTATTTGGTAATAAGTGTTCCAATTGTTGCGATAAATTATTTAATGAATTTATTTCATTAATAAACTCATTCTGTAACTTTCTTACAGCATTATTTGCATTATCATAAGATCTAAATCCAAACTTCTTAAACCTAAGATTTAATAATATCGCAAGGTTATTAACAGTTCTTGTTTCGGAAATAAACGATTAACTACTGATTGACAAAGTTTTTCGCAAATTTCTCTGCCTAAATCTGTTTTTAGATTATTTTCACATTTCGTCACCTCTTCAAATATTCCACACATAATAGGAATAATGATTGAAGTTGTGACATATTGCATCTGACAAATAACCAATGGCCGCTTCAAATGGTGCAAATAAAATAATTAAATCTTGTAATTCTGATATTTCCTCTGATAATAATATCAGAGGCCTACTGCGTAAGAAAATTTGAGTTATCATAAGTGATTCTAATATGTCCATGATCCGCTTTGCTATATATAAAGTGTTATTTTAGCGAGGAATTTTTAGTTTCCTGAATCAATTTGAGTACTTTATGATTGAAAGAATTCTGTATCTCTTTTAATTTATCTGCAGCGAGAATACTTTGTTTAAAGTAAATAACAATACTTCTACATTTTGTAAAATTTTGTCCAGATCTATATAATTCAGGGCATCATTTACAGTCAGATTGATTGTATGTTTATATTATATTTTAAATAAAAACAAACTTTATCCTAATGTATAATAAAATAATATGGTATTCTTTTTTTTAATATTAATTAACGCATAATATCATTATAATTCAATATTTAACAGCCATTTATTTTGCTTTATGAAAAGCATAGCATGGCTGATGACGTATACGTAGATTATCCACAGCACTGATCATATTATGGGTATTGTCTGTAACAATACAAATTACCTTTTGGTTTATGCCCCATGTATCGAATATCTCACTCAGAACCTATAATAATAAAACTTACTTAATATTTTTTAATAGATTTATTTGTTAGATTATTCCAAATTCATAAAATAATAATTTATAAGCAATGTAATAAATTACCTTGCTAATATTGATTGCCGTATGATTTTCAATCAATTATTTTGTTGACAACGTTGCTAATTTTAGCTCTCCCTTATATAAAGTGAGATGTAACAGTCATATAGGCATCTGTCGCCTTTGATATCCATATGTCTGTAGTAATTGCACAGTAACTAGTTGTTTTCAAAACTTCTATTAGCTTATTTTGTAATATGGTATATCGTTCAAAAATCAGTGTGGTCTTCACGTAAGAATTTTTTACGTTCGCTGTTTTGTAGATAAAGTTGACACTGCTCAAATTTTTGGAATATTAAGCTGTACATTTACTTTCCTGATGAATGGCAGGATCCGTAGGATTATCATTATCGACGACATCGACAGTATATGATTCCATTGAATTAGGTGCTTTCTTTTCATATGATCAATAAGATTTGATATATTGCCAGATCTCCTATTTATTTCCACAAAGTTGACATTTAGCTTTGTTATGGCTAATTTTTTTGAAAAATGACCATATGGGTGATGCTTTTCTTTATTTAATTCGTTTTGCTGATGATACAGTTATTATATTTATGAAATTTCTTAATACTTCATGCATACAAAGTGAAAAATATATCGATTCATTTTAAGGTTATAAATACTTGAGAGTTGAGATTTTAAGTTGACTAATAGTGTTACGTTCAAACCCTTGGAAATTTGGTCAAGGAGCCAATGAGAGAGAATGGAAAGGGTATGGAAGAATGGTTAGATTCAATCTCACAGGTATACGCGCGAAGGCGAACACCCGTGAGTCATACTTTTCGGTTCCGGAATATGGGTCAACGTCCGAAGCTATGACACCTGTTCCGCTGGACAGTGCGAATGTCGGTCTTACTTTTGAGTCAAGGAACTTAATCCTTTTGACCTGGGACTGGACCTCGTGCGATCTCAGGTATTAGAGGGAAAGGAATGCGAGTAGTGATTTAACAAATAAATGGAAGCTGGCAAATTTCATTTACAATCTAAACTTACATTTATTTAAAGAAAATATTATCATTAGATTTATACAGAACATACATATTTGTATATATATATAAAAAAAACATATTATTAATCTAGTTACAATTTGTTTCGTTTTATTTATGGTAAAATGATTGAGTTAACTAATGTAGTTGTGGGAGTGTGTGTGTGGAGAGGAAAGAGTTAACGAGTATGGGAGGCGAGGAAAGTGTTGCAGGAGCACATCGGGATGAGGTGCTTGTGGAGGACGATGTAAGGTGTGGGATTTCCGGGGATGTATACAGTGACTAATCTGTCCCCTTCGTTGAAGGGGGACGGAAAGAACCGAAATTTTAAAATGAAATTGTTAGTCAGTCTCGGATGACAAAGCCCAGATTTTTACTATTGCGTGACTTCGGTGCATTTATAATGTCTTCTGCAATCTTGTCTCTTTTCGAGTCTACATTAAGGTTGTTATTCCTTCCAGGTTGATTGGCACTTACGAGTTTTCGCGGAACCTGTCCGGTCCTTCTTTTCAATTCTGTCAGACCGTTATCAGAAGACTCCGCTCGAATCTCGCAGACGCCAATCATAGTCGCGACATGGAATCGAAGAAAAGAATCGTGGCGTAACAATAATCTATCGATAGGAAAACAGCACTAATTTTGAGATATGGAAAACTCGACAGCTTTGCAGCTTTTTTATTTGAAATTTTTTTAGGCTACTTACTTCGTTTTATAAAGAATACAAAGCAATCATTAATTGAGATTTGCAACAAATTAGAACAAATTAATTCTTTTTCAACACAAAACGAACTATCTAAATTGTATTTCATTATGTTTTTAATGAAATATAATCTGGGGCCATTACCTCTAGCAATATTAAACTACAAACAGTTCAACAACAACAGTTCACAATATTAAACTACAAACTTCAAAAAGGTTTACTTTAAAGATTTTGTTTCAATTGTTCACCAATATTCCAAATCAGATTGTTACTGCATGATTAATGATCAGATTATAAAAATTCATAATTTTTAAAGAATGAAATAATTTTAATATTAGGTAGAAAATTTTGTTTATGAATCTCTATATACTTGTTCTTTTACTTCAAAAAATTTAAAAATTTTCGTTATTGATAAATTACATGATTTGGAATGTTGGAGACTATCACATATAGACAGTAAGTGTTTTGTTTTTCCTTTCAACAATAAACATATATCATTTCCACTTTTACGCACATAATGTATGGAAGTGATACATGTTTATTGTTGAAATCTCTTGAAAGGAAAGGGAAGGTTTTTATAAGACATACTATTATAACTTTTTTCCTAAAAAATTTTTAAATGAGAAAGATACATGTTTACACACTAATGTGGGTAAAAGTTGATTTTAATTTGTGATACTTATATTTATATACTTACTTATATTTATATATGATGTATGATTTTCTTGTGATATTATTCAATAATCTCAGCAAAACAATAAGAACATAAATATAAATATATTATAATTTTCCACTCAATAATAACTGTATGTAACATGCTTTGTACATAACAGTTACATTGTTGAGTGAAAAATTAAAACATTAAAACATTAATTATTAGTTCATTTTGAGATGTTATATTACTGTTATTTTGTTTGCTAGGAATGAGAATATATTATTTTCCATTTTTATTTATATAATATATAAATATATGTATGTGATGCGTACGTATTTATTAAAAGAAATTTGTTTTTTTGTATTACAGACAATTATTACTATATCTTATGTGGTAAACTTTATATACTTACGAAAAACTGTTCTCTCAAATATTTATCCTCAAAATGTTCTCAATTTTTATAATAAATAAATTTCTTTTTAATATTTAAAAGAACTGAAATTATTGTATCCTTATCTGTGTATGGAGACGCTACACAAAGCGTATATAATACGTAAATGTGATGTATTTGTTACATCTATTTTTGATTTGTTACATTTATTTATCACAAATAACGCCTTTCTGGCGAACTTAAATGATGTCATAGGTATGTAACACTTCGACGTAATTTTTACATTCCATTGACGTTATATTTTGGTTATTAATAACGTAACTTTTGACGAAAATCTGACAACAAATCGACGTCATCATGTTTGCTGGGTAGCGAATATAAAAAGATAAATTGAGAGGTAGTAGTAATAATTAATTAATATTATAAAATAATAAGGCTCAATAAATCAAAATAAGTAAAAGTAATCGTATAAAATTTATTAATTCATGCTTGAAATTAGAGTTAATTCCGCCGCATCTATATAAGTTTTCCAAATCCAACGGAATTTTGTTACACAACAATACTTGTTACAAAAGACTCGAAAGGATACAACGTAGCAATGTAAAGGCAATCATGCGATTGGAGTTGAGGGACGCTTACTGCCATTTGCACTCAACTAGAAATAACATCTTTTTACTTTACAACACAATTTTCCATAACTTACCATTCCTTGTATCTGGTCAATTTTTTAAATATTTAGATAAAATTAACGGTTTCCATTTTTCTAAACAAATGTTTAAAATAAATAAAAAAATAAATTGGCTAGGACAGAAAAAATTAAAATCATTAAACTCAAAAATTAAACCTATTTCTTACAACGTTACCAAAGACACTAATTATCCTCATAGTGTTCAACTTGTTGTTGATGGGCGATCGTACAATGAACAATCCATTTCCGAGAGAATTAATATTGCTCCCGACGGTTTTGATGGGGCTTCTCCTTTAGACTCGTTACGAGAAAAATGGTTTGTCAATTTGAGCGACATTGACGTTCCCTTAGAGGTTCGTTACCTCTTGCAACT
>NW_011627648.1:555201-573844 GCF_000204515.1 Acromyrmex echinatior | reverse complement strand
TCTGCATGCCATAATTTGAAAGAAAAAATTATTAAAAGGTTTATAGCATTTCAATTGAAAAATTGTTCGCGTGCGATAACTCCGTGTAATAAAAATGCAATACGTGCGAGCAAAAGCATGGTAATGCATACATACATTAAATAAAATACATGAATTTTCTTATAAAAAAGTTTAACATTCCTTTTTTATTCTTATTTCCTGTTATTCATGCTACTTTCACTTTCATTGCTTGCGTACTTTCTCTGATAAATATTTCTGAGAAATCTATGTTGTTTAGATTTAGATCTCTAATGAATCTTTCTTTTAGATCGTACCATCGTCTAATATATATCCAGCTATTAAAGGAATTTTATTTCATCCTTACACATAGGATATGGGACACAACTGCAATTAAAATGACAAATTTTGGCCTCGAACAATCAGATCAACTCTATATACATTTTTTCCAATCAAGTTATACAAAATTGCACAGAAGTAAATATACGACAAGAAATAAATAATAAACAATTGTACATAAAAATTGTATTAAAAAATTAATGAGAAATAAACGAAATTGTTCACATATTTTTTAGGAATATTGCAACGTATTATTCTATATAATTTGCTTATATTTTTCTACGAGTCTAAATACAATACTTAAATTATATTTATAATAATACATAATGTATATATTTATATATATATAAAACGTAACATGTGTATTTATACATATAATAATAATTCTTTAATAATCTCAATTTATATTACCTAACCTTACATGGGAAAACTAATGAAATAGTAAGCCTTTTTTAAATATATTGTTTTAATATTCATTATTCACATTCCTAAATAAAAAACATCAATAACTTCAAATAAAACTATATATATCGTATTCTTGCATTTATTCAACATTCAAATAAACCACCATCAAAAACATCATATCCGACATCCGGTTTTACCCCACGATGGCTCGTTGTTGAATCTCTGTTATAGTATCTCTATCAGCAATGAATGAGGTTGTAAGAATAACAAATTGACCAATCACAGTTGAATGTGAGAAGAATAATCGACTATGGTCGATTTCACGCTAATAAACTGATCACTGATTAAAACTGAGATTACATCGGCCGGCTATCAAAATATAGGATGCGTTCAAGTTACATATGATATATCGTTTTATCCTTCTTTATTATTTGTTGAACAATAAATGATGCATCATGCACTTCATGCGGCACGCATTCATAATTCATAAATACGATAAAGTAGTTGACCTAGTAATCATCACATTAACCAAAACGCTTGACTTTGCAAATTTATATTTTTCAGGTTGAAAAGTGAGTGACTGTTATTTTAGGTTATTTTAAATCAATTTTTTGTGACGAATAAAAACGTCATTCTAAAATTTGTATACTTACTGCCATTGTTGAGAAGATCTTTCGTAAAAATTAGAAGGCGCAAATGTACGAATTATCGCCATGCCACCATAACGATTTGCCCAATAATCATATTGGGTTTGTCCCACAAATCGCTATACGTGTTTAATTATCGCACACACGAATGATGGAATGATTCAGCAGATATTTAAATTATATATATATATATATATATATAATTTAAATATCTGCTGAATCATTCCATCATTCGTGTGTGCGATAATTAAACACGTATAGCGATTTGTGGGACAAACCCAATATGATTATTGGGCAAATCGTTATGGTGGCATGGCGATAATTCGTACATTTGGGCCTTCAAAAAAAAACATCTTTCCGTCGAATATGGCCAACCCTGTATATATTTTTATACAATCAATCAATGCCTATTCGAGCAAACACTGGGTGACAATGTGCAAATAATTTATTCAAATAAACATATTAAATACGCAAACGTTTCAATCCTGATTTGGATTCTTATCAATGCTCCAAAATTATTGATAATATGCAGTCATCCAAAGATACCCTGATAGCAAAGTCTGCGGCGGCAGATTTTAAACAGAGCCTGTTATCAATTTTTTATTGCAGAAAGGCACCAAATTGTATATAGAATTTGTATTGTCTGACATTGTCAGCAAATTGCTACGAGAAATATAACAAAGCCTGCTAGATATACTATACCAGCAAATTGATAGCAGAAACCGAGCAAAGTCTTGTATGACATGACGGCAGATTGAGAGTAGATTGAGAGCAGAATCTGATTCGAGCAGACTCTGCTCGGTTTCTGCCACCAATTTGCTGGCATAGCTTGTCAACAGGCTTTGTCGACAAATTTAGCCGAACGCAGATGGCTATGTATTTTGTAGTCAAAATCTGATGGAGTTTGCTACCAATTTGGCCCCAAATTGCTATCAAGGTAGTAATGTAACAAGATCATCATACTTCCTGATATAATGATCATCGCAACGTTATAAAATTGTTCATACATCAAACGTCAAGACTCTTCGTTATTATTATTACAAATTTTCGATAAATATTAATAGCTGTTTCAATAGAAAAGAATCGTAAAATTAGTTTTTATTCGAGTAGTGCCGATCTCTGTTCTAGATATACAGTTATCGACATAGAAATAATCCAGTGATCGACATCCTTTATTTGCTTACATATCTATTTATCAACTCGCCTATGTTTATGACAATTACTGGTCTGTAGAATGTCTAGATAATTTTCAAATCTAATTTTTTTATTTGGATTTTGGATACATTATTCGATTTACAAGAATTTTTTCGGCCCACTTAGGCCCAGTAATCGACAGATATGGCGATTACTCGAACAACTATGTGCTTCGTTGAACCAATGCTTCAACGCCACGTAAAAAAAAACTATAAAATTTGTGAAAAAACTATGAAACAATAATTTATATGAAACAATATTGATGTACGTAAAATTGCGATCTCGATTTATATCTCGAAGCTCAATTTATCTCATGCAAGTTGCTTCATACTTCAAAATCACATGAGCTGTCAAAGAGTGTCTCTTAGGATGCAGTTACATAGTTTGATATTTTGCGCGTAATCAATCAGAGGCGTTCCGCGCTTTCTGTTACACCTATTTTAAAAAGTTGCGTATTGTGTAGTTTACGCAATTTTTGTGTGAGCGTGCAGATGGAACAGACATGGAGGCATCTGCAAGTTTTTTTTAAATATTATGATTCTTTAGTTTAAAATTTAGAAAAATACGTAAATTAACTATGCTATTTACTTTCTCGTATTTTTCTTTATTTCTGTACTTATTTGTTTCGTGTTAGCGTTCTTATTTCGTTTAATATACATGGTATAGATTATGTTTTATTTACTTTTTATTATAATATATATCTATTTTATATCTTTTTTAATTCTTTTAATATAAAATTTTGCATGTGAAAAATCTTCCAAAAGCGGCGATGATCCAGTCTGATTATGTATAGAAAAATAGAGAAGATTAATCTGCAAAGGATTAATTAGTTAATATAATTGTCTTTGTTTACAGTAAATCAAATGTGGTTATTGCGACTGGCTGATATCATAATATTGTGAAGATATATTGCAGCATTTTTGCTTTAAACGATATGATGAATATAAGAACGTTTTAAAATTGATGAAAATAATATTGCAACTATTAATTATTATAAATATGTACCCGTTACATGTATCATTTTGTATATTATATGAAATTCACTAATATAATTAAACTTTTTCGTGTGTTTACAATTAATAGATTAGACGTAAATGAATTATCTTTGAATGATTCTAACGAATTTGAAACGTCTTATTAGCGGTAGATCACCATTGTGCGATCATCGTTTAAATGTTAAAGAAAGATTTAAAGCAAAAAAAGTACTAGAGAAGAAGTAAAAAATATAATTAATAGTATGTATGTATAAATTTAAAAACTTAAACAATACAAAAAGATATAATAGGCTAATGAGAGTCAACAACGATAAACGGCGCAATTATCTAGTGAACAATCAATATTTAGATATTGGATTGATGTCTTCTTTATTTTGAACGTTTTTTTTCGACTTTGGAGTCCTCCTCAGCAAGAATGATACAAGTATAGTTAGCTGACATGTCCATAATGCCTAAGTCACTCGCAAATTGACAAAGCTGCAGCGTTGTTAATCATCATGGAACATAAAGCATTGCACTGAAGCTTTGTTGAACATATTAAAACTTAAAGAATTGTTAAAATCAAATATAAATCTCACATTTTATACAATACACGTTCGACGACGTATTACTCAGATGAGTCGAAACGTTCAAAATAAAGAAGATATCAATCCAACATTTGAGTATTGATTGTTCACTAAATAATTGTGCCGTTTATCGTTGCTGACTCTTATTAGCTTATTATATTTATCTTTTTGTATTGTTTAAAATTCGAGAGTCTTAATATATAATATATAATACAAAATATATAATATAATTATTGTTTTTGTTTAAAAACTTATATATACATTTATTCAGGACATGTCTTTGGAATGGAACTGAAATTGGAATTAATTTGTTTTACAGAAAATAGAAATCAAAGAAATAATTGTATAATTTCAATCTATTCCAAACAGTGCCATATACCCTAATATTGTTAAGAAATTATTATTAATAATTACTTATTAACAAAATTTTTATTGTTTTATTTAAAATTACTCGATAAAATTTATTTAAAGTAAGATTTAAAAATAATTGTTTATTAGGTAATTTGAGTATCAAAGACCTCCAGAAGAAATAGAAATGTCAGAGATTATTATATAAGAACAAAAAAAAAGAATATGTGCCGAGTGGATCTAATGCATTGTCAACAAATTTCAAATCGAATTATAAATTTCTTTATTTGATGAGACCTTTGGACGACACATTTTAGACTACAGCGTAAATATTGTATATTATATAAAATCATTTACATGTTAATATATTATATAATTAACATTTTACAGAACAATAAGCACGTTATCAAAGACAGTTGAAGAACAATCCTTAATACAAAAAGAAAAGGACAGTAAATAATTTTTCAGAAACATCAAATGTAGAGTTAGAGATATGTTCTAATGTAGCTTTAATAATTTTTCAGAAACATCAAATGTAGAGTTAGAGATATGTTCTAATGTAGCTTCAATTCGAAACCCTAATCTTTCATTGGCCTCAACTTCTATTGCATCAGCCAGAAAAAGTAAATATATATAATTACTTGCATATTACATTTGTATTATTTTTCAATTTTCTCTAAAGTTAATTCAATTCTTTTATTATTTTTTTTTACATTCTATTAGGTGTTGGAATTAATTCGTAGCGTTTTACAAGTGATGGGAAGTACTTTCATTAATGTATTTTTTAATGCTCATGTGAAATAAATAACATTCTTTCATTAAAAACGCTACGAATTAATTCCAACACCTAATATATTATCATGTTTTATTTTATACAATATAATAATTTTTGGCTTGTAGCCCTCTTTTTTCTTTGTTTTATAAAATTTATGAGCCTTATTACTAATTAGATATTTTAATTCAATTATGTTAACAGAACAAAAAAAAACAATGAGTCAGGACAGTTACAAACTGCCGTATTAGATATTTTAAAGATGCTTATTCCAGAACTAGATATCGTTGATGGCTTTTTAAGAACTATAGAAGCTTTATGCCGTTTATTATATCAAAAGAGAATTATGTTGGAAATTAAATTTCTTCAAATAGCCACAGCAGTAGAGTTTGAAAGCGAAAAAGCAAGTTTTTAAACTATTAACCAAAGATATTATTTAAAAAAACAAGAATGATGGTTGGCTCGGTTTTCGAGTATCGATCTCGTTAATTTTATTCCCGCATCCATATATGGATTCCCACATTATATATGGATTTTTATCTGTGATAAATTAACAGATAATGATAGAGCTTAAGCTCATGCCGTACAACATTTCCCCATGGTCGAGTACGGCTGACTTCAGCATAATGTATGCCTAAATCACAAAAAACCTCTTTACAAAGAATCTTATTAAGTTAGTAAGTTATTAAAGAGATACAAAGATTTAAAAGATTTAAATATAAGATATAAGAGAAAGTTGTATAATGATGTTATAAAAAATATTGAATTTGAAAAGCTATATATATTATTAAATTAAGAAAAATATAATAAATAATTATAATAAATTATAATTATAATAAATTGATCCACTATTGAGAGGAGCCTGTATATCAAAATTACAATAATCATTTTCTTGACATATAATTAAAATAATGAAGTATAAATATTAATATACCTGAATTATAACATGTTTTTCATCTCCTATACAATGTGGAAAATTCCACTTTTCTTCAAATTCTCTTACTATATTTTTCCAAAAGTCATTGTTAAATTCTGGAAAAACTTTATCTCGTAATGTCCAGATTGCTTCACAAGTTTCTAAAATTATTTTTTAAATGGTACTAGTTCGTATGCGAAATGCATACAAAAGACATTTCATGTTGTCTCCTATACCTAAATAAACAGATTTCCAGACGTGTATTTGGCGGAATTGGATCTCGAACACACTTTTGTTTTGTTATATGTAGCCCGACAATATTTAATAATTTTTCATGTTTTTATATTCATGCGAAAATAATTGATAAATTTTTTATCATTATGAAAATGCAATTCTCTAATAAGAGTTCCACTATACCGTCGCTTTTCGCTTGAAAAAATCGGATGAACCCAATATTTTCGTTTTTTGTGTCACTCATTCTCTTTGTACAGTAAAAAAAGAGTAATTAATTTTTTTTAATTTTATGAGTAACATTCTGTCTGCTTTATTTATTCTTTACTTTTTGTAAAGCAATAATAGATAATAATTCCGAATTCATTATTTCTTTTTACTCAACTTACGAAACAATAACATCAGAGGCATTCCGCGGTTTTTGTTACGCGGAATTAAATGTCCTTAATGCACATGGCACATAAAACGGCAGTAGCACATAGCATTTAACCAATAATTTTTCTATTCTGTTAAAATATTCGAACAAAAATACTACAAATGTTACAGATTGGTTACGCAAATATTTTTAACACAAATTTTGTGTTCATGTGAACGATAACATTTAAAACAGGTATAACAGAAAGCGAACGCCTCTGATTGGTTACGCGAAACGCATTACGCGGAAAATATCAATCTATATAACCGCATCCTTAACCTCACAATTTGATCGAAATCATACATAGGCTCGGTTGCTGTATATATTCGATTTAATCAATGGTGAATTCATACATTTACGAGTTTCGATAATAACACAACACTATAAATACCTCCTTGAAACTAATAAAAATATTAGTAAGCCATACGATCGACAGAAAGCACTAAAATACATCTTTAATACGTGAACTTGGCGATTACTTGTACGCTGATGATTTCTGAGCTAACTACCTTATATTTATGATCACAACATAATCCAGTCGTATCAGATTTTAACAGTCATGAATGTAAAAATAACTAATAACGAAATGTGGACTCCTAAAATCGAATCCTAAGCATTCTTGCTACTAAGGGTGAAATCACTCGGTCCGAATAGGGCTGCGGAATACAGAATGCATCATTGAAGCAACCAATCAGCGCTATTCCGCACTTTTCCATCACGCAAGTTTTGTGTGCTATATTCACATGCATCAAAGATTCAACATAAATATAATTTAAAAACTACTAACTTCATATTAATAATTTGCTTATTAGAATAAAATATAATTTATTTATTTTAAATTAAAAACAATTATATCGCTGTGTAGTATTTAATGTTTTACAATTAATATTTACCATTTCATGACAATTTTTTGAGCTTTAACGCATTTACTATCATTTTTCCGCATCGTGATTACGACAATCATGCGACTATGGGTACGGTCACGATGTTGCAAACGCTTTGAAGCATTTTTTAACTAGTTAATTTGTAAATTCTTTCTTCTAATTAGTCAAATGCTTCAAAATATTTGTAGCGAGACTTTAACCACAGCCTATATGCGACACTTCTGCGACATTTAAAGCCGGTTCTACATTAGTTGCAAGCCGATCGCCAGTTTCAGCCAATATGAAGCGTTGATTTCAAAATGCAAACTTCAGATTGGCTGTCGCAACAAACTTGCGATCGGCTTGCAACTAATGTAGAACTAGAACACTAGAAACGTAGGTATTCGCGTTCATTATTTTTATTTCTTTTCCCACTCCTTGCTCTATCCCTATTCCATCACTGAGCTGTAACATTATGATTATTACAAGTTATGGTTTGTATTTGCTGCTTGAAATTTCGCTCCTTTCATTCCATTTTTGCTCTCAAAATCAGTTATCTATCGTAATATTAGTGCAGGACCTGAAGAGTGTCTGGCATTCAGGTTATTTCTAGATAAGGTGCCAAATATGTATGTCAATTTAAAGAAAAGGATTGAAATTTCTGATCTGCAAAGAAGTGTAATAATGTTTATTCACAAGTCATGTGCAATATTTTACGGCAATACAGCAAATTGTCGACGAATATTATCCGCAGGAAATTTAAATAATCGAATACTTTTTTCTGATCTATTGATACAATTTACCGCAACGCAACAAGGTATTTTATAAATTTTTTTACCTTTGTTAATATTGGATCATCTAAAAAGTATCCGCGGTTTTTTGTCACTAGATGTGTGTTGATGGTCATATATCTAGTGACAAAGTACCGCGGATACTTTTTAGATGACCCAATATAATATTTCAGTTTTTTTACATCCTTCTTTTCGTCTCTTAATTTTATGGTAAAATTTCGAAGTGCAGAAATACATAAATACAAGTTTCAAGAAGTTACAAGGTTTCTAACAGCTGTAACCTATAACAATCGTAACGACCATAATCTTCTCAGCTCAGCGACGGGAACAGAGCAAGGAGTGGAGAAAGGAGTAAAAATGACGGATATGTGAATACTCACGTTTATATTACCTTAGTAGAATCGGCTCGACACAGCTTGTGCGACTATTGTAGACGAGACTTTAGGCCGCCCTCCCATGAGCGCAAATTTACAGCGAAACGGAACAGCAAGACCAATCACAATCGCAAAAGAAAATAGATTAATGACTGCAGAGTAATTATTTAGAATACGGACTGCATCTCCGATTTTGATGAAATTAGACTCATTTGACTTTATTAAGCGTTAAAGTTGATGATTATTGAGGTTAGGAAATCTGTCATGTGGAGTGTATAGACAGTAGTGCTTATTGATTCGAGGCACCTACGCTGCTCCAAAAAAAAACAAAAAAAAATAACATCCTACCTGCTTGGCTGCGTTCGGATTCCTATCTGGGTGCTCCCCGGATGTCATATCATCCTTGTTGTTTACCGAACGTTAAACAAGGATGACCCGAGGATCACCCAGATGGGAATCCGAACGCAGCCAAACGAATAAGATATATTATTTTTTTTACCCGTGGCACGGTAAAGGCTACATGTAGCACGATTATATGAATTAAATATCGATTTATCATTTCCAGCCTTGAAAAGTGGACGATGTACCCTAAGAAAACGTTGCTATGTAATTTATATCCACTTTGTCAGAGGGCATAGTGCGCGGTAGCATTTTGCGGTTACAGGTTTTAGGTCGTCATGTCCTCTCTCAAGTTTCCCTCTGGTTATACTGTAAAGATTTTCTATGCAAAAAATATCCAAATAGGAGGGCTCAGTAGTGTTGACCAATAGAATTGATTTGAACGTGTTTTTCATCAGAGAGGTAATAATATTAATATTGGACATTTTATTAATCATGGTATATGTATTATATTTTTATCATTAAACAACTTTAGACTTTAATAATCTTTAGTCTGCACAAGTGCAGAGTAATGCAGGTGACTGAATTCGCTATATTTATCACACATGGTAAACAAAAAACAAATTTGTGTGCGTTGGGTATCGAGGATTGCTGTAAGATGTAATATTTCTGATGAGACCGACGATTTGTAAATTAATATGGATGACGACCTGCGACTATCACATTATGTATACATTTATATGGCCAACAGGGATAAACCATTGAAATTTGCATTTACTGTTGGTGAAACCATCGAGTATCTGTGTATAAAGGTGTGAATGATTCTTTTTCTTTCAGTTAAATAAAACAGAATGGAATGTTATTGTATATTTTTATGGCAAAAATGAATATTTCTGACTTGACGATTTTGAAAACTACTTTGTATTAATCATATACCGTATTATCATCTTCATTATTGGATTTATAACAAGAAATTAGCTCTCTTGTCAATATTTATTTATTTGTGTAGAATAACAAATTAACAGTGACGTTATAGCAATATAATTATAATTTTCTGCTTAATGACAAACAAAACTGTTATGTACATATAAAATGTGTTATGTAACATTTATATTATTGTGCGAAAAATTTTTAATTGGTATAAGGTTACTGTTTGTATTCTATGGATTGATCAAAAGCCACTAACTGAAGAAGATACAATAAATATTCAAACTAATTTAGGAAATCTTATGTATAAGATCTACAGTATTATTATTTGTATTATAAAATTTTATTTGTGACACATGCACAATTACTGCTCTCTTCAAGACACACTGGCTATTGAATTATAATTATAGTTGTATGTTAATAAATCAAAATAAATTTGTTTAATCATATTATTTTTATTGATCTTTGTAAAATTATTAATAAATCTACATAATCTATTTTTATTAATTTTTTATTCTGTCAACAATTTGTACCTTTTTTATTATTTCTGCAAAATTAAATTTATTTTTCCGTAATATTTAAATAAATTTTGATTATAATCTTTTATTTTTATCCTTGTAAGCAAAGCAATCTTAATATTTTTTTAAAATTAAAACTATTTAACTTGTAGATATGCCATACTTTCAATATAAGTCCTTTAGCAAGACATCTGTTTGCACTGCAAAGTTATTCTTCAAAACTATGGTTCCCTTGTGGTCACATACTAGAAGAAGATTCAGAGAAGTACAGATTCAACTTTCGCTTGAGATTCAAGCCATCTAGTATGGACAGGCTGAGAGAAATAGATTTAAATGCATATAATTATTATTTTGAACAAGTTCGTAAGGATGTATTGGATAACAAAGTACCTGACATTGTTTATGAGAAACATAAACATGAATTAATTGGCCTAGGAGTTAGCGATATGTATAGGTAACGTACAAATCATTTTTCTTTGATAAAATATGGAATAAACGATTGTTGTTTATTACAATTTTTTCATTGCAGGGTAATGCTTGAAGAAGAACTCCCACGAGAAATTGTAGAATCAGAATATAAAAAATATATACCTAAAGAATGCATAAAAAGGCATGCCTTTTTTATTAGAAAACCTATTCACAATGCACTTACAAAATTATCTGGGTATGATGCTGCATATGTCAAGGAACAGTATTTGAAACAGTTTGAACGCATGGCTCCAAATTATCCATATGAAGAATACACAGCATTAATGGATAAAGATATTCCTAATCTAAGAGCTAAAGTCTTACTTAGGATTACCATAGAGCAAGTAAAATACTGTGAGATTGACATTGGTACATGGAAAACGATTTGTAGGATAGAGGATATATCCACTCTCTCTATAGGGTAATAACAAATATATGCAATATAACAATGTATTTCAGTATATTGGTTTTTCTTATTAATGTACAATCTTAAAACACAAGTTTAAATAATTTTTATGGTCCATATTAATAAAATATAATAAAAATAATGAATATACATTTATCTATATAAAAATAATGAATATATATTTTCATATTTTAGAAAGAACAACACTGTGTTAATTGGAAGGAGGACTGGTATACCATTGTGTGTACAATTTGATACAAAAGCGATTTTATTATCATTTGTATCTGCATTGGACGGTTATTACCGTTTATCTGTTAAGTGGAATTTTAATCTTTGTAGTGGTGATCTTAGTATTATTACGCCTTCTTTAGAAAGATTACAAAAATTAAGATGCCATGGACCAGTTGGGTAAGATGAATTTTACAAGATGAAAGAAAGTTCTTACATATGTAATATTTACATAGAATAATATTTACTTTAAAAATGTTTCAGAAAGGATTTTTCGTATACGAAGCTTAAAGAAAAATGTGCCAACGAGCCTGGAAGTTATATACTGCGCGAGAGTGAAACCGAGTATTGTGTTTATTACATCGACGTTTATAACAAAGATGGAACTATATCTTCGCAAGAAGTAGTAGAGACTAAACCTGATAAATTTGTAATGTCAAACAGTTCTCGAGTATACGAATCTTTGAGACATTTAATTTCTTCATTCCAAAATCCCAATGAATCAATATACTTTGGAAAATGCTTGGGATTTTCGGAATATGGTATATATTAAATTAGTCATATATGAATTGAATATATATATATATTTTATAAGAAAAATATCGATATTTTAGTATTTCATTTATATACAGAGAGAATTTATTTTCTAGATAAGTCTAAATTATTACTTTGCGCTTTGGAAAACATCATAAACGAAGTAGCGGCAGATGAGGAAATAATTACTACTCTATTGCAAGGTGGACCGCGATGCGTACCATGGAATGAATTGCAGGTATACAAAGCGATCGCAAAAAGCGACGAAGATTTGACTTGTTTCACGACAATGACGAGTTTGCATCGAGCTATATGGCGAGTTGCTAAAGGCAAGAAGCTCGAGGTTATGATGAAGATACTGAAGACGGAGGAGAATAATTATACCAAAGAATTTTTAGAATTGGTTGGCAAATGGAGCCAATTGCGTTCAGTAGCTTTAGTTAGGTAAATATCAGAAATCTTAGAAAGGTAATTAAATCGTAGAAGCGTGAAAATACTATGTTCTACTTTTCAGATTATATGGCATAACTGTAGCCCCGACGATCGGAATGCTACTCGAGCTAGTGAATTTGGGCCCGCTGGACAAGTACCTGTGCAGCAATAGTAAATCTGTATTAACAGTTGATATGGTAGAAGCCACCGTCTGTCTAGCAACAGCTCTATGGCATTTGGTAAATTTCTCCAAATATTTGTATCATATCTTAATGTTAATATCTTAAACATGCAAGAATATGTAGGAGGAGAATCGTGTAATTCATGGAAATATAAGATGCCGGAACGTTCTCGTACATTCACATACAGATAACAGCTTCATTGTCAAGTTGGGTGATCCTGGTCTCTTTACTTATACCGAGGATGAGTAAGTGAAGAAATAAAAATCTTGTTTAATTATATTCATATTGTTTTCTTTTCAAATAATATAAGGATCCACGATTTTTCGTTATTTTGCACAGCATATATTGGATACCACCAGAATGTTACACGGATTTTGCATCTGCAAAATATAGTCTTCAAGCGGATATATGGGCACTGGCGACGACCATTTGGGAGATATTTTCCAGAGGGGCTTCTCCACCCAAATATCACAAAACTCATACTGTTAAAATGGTATATTTATTACAAATAAAAATTTCATTACATTATTTTTTTACGCTGATAGAATTATTTTATTAGAAACTCTGATTGTAATGATTAAATGATATTGTTTTGCAGTATTATAAATGTGGAAACCGATTGCCTCCTCCTAAAGATTGTCCAAACGAAATCTATAAATTAATGTTGGAATGCTGGGGCAAAAATAATTCTATAGCAAGGAAACAACCTCAAGCTATTATGCGAGATATCAATCAGATCCTCTATGAAGTATATAACGCTCGTAGAACTCATACTTATGCTACTATATGCCCCAAGTTTTTCCGAGATGCTGATGGAAACAATGACGAGAATGGCAGTATTTATACAGAAGAAAGCAAATCGAATAGTGAATCGCAAACGAGTTTGGTCACTGATTACACTAATATTACTTGGAACGATCATAGTGAGTCGATTTAAATTTTTTTAATTGCAAAAGTAATTGATATTATTCTTGATGCTAGTTGATGTTATTTACGAAATAAAAATGTGATTAAATCATCTTTAGACGTTAGAATAATTATGATCTTAATTTCTTTATTGTAATACAAGTATATATATTGTCAGCATCAATACAAGTATATTGAGTTATATATAAGTAATAATATTTAATTGTGATAAGTGATATGAGAGTTAAGAATTAAATTAATTTCTTTAAAAGCTACAGAACAATTGATCAGCTATCAGAATCAAGACAGCAACATAGACGAATTGTCATTTTATTTGCGTTGGTTAAACAGCGAGTTGTACAAGATGCCATTTGCGGGTAATGGTAACGATTGTGGTCCGAGTTGCGAAGATAGCTCAGGCAAAACTAATAAAAGCAAAACCAATGACAAGGCTTGCAACAGTAAAGATAGTGCCCAATGGCAGCGTACTTATGAGATAAATGAAAATTTGGATGTGATCTTGCAAGGACGTATAGGCGAAGGCTTTTATGGTGAAGTATATAAGGGTACGCTCAGAAGACGGAATGGTAAGGAAGTTGATTCCGAACAGGATGTAGCCGTCAAGAAACTCAAGACGCAAGAGGACTCAGAAAATGTGCTTGATTTCGAAAGAGAAATTAAAATCATGGAGGTGAGTCATTGTTTTAAGAATCAATTGTTACTTTTTCAGGAATTGTATGTTTAAACTTTCTGTAAATTAATTATATTCATTGTTCTCTTTTTAAATTTATTTTTAGAGACTCAATCATCCAAACATTGTAAAAATTTTGTGCTCAGTGGACCGAATTCTGGTGATGGAATTTATTCAATATGGCTCGTTATTGAGTTATTTAAGTTCGCATCGGTACAGCCTTGCATATAAAACACTGTTAGGTTTTGCTCTGGACATCGTTGCAGGTATGGAGTATCTTGGTAGTATGAACATTGTTCATCGAGATTTAGCAGCGAGAAATATCCTAGTAGCGAACGAAGATCGAGTGAAAATCAGCGACTTCGGTCTTGCGCAAGTGATAGCTGCGAGTGATTATTATGTATTTAAAACTCTTCGTAATATTCCAATTAAATGGTAAGTATTATAAAAAATATATCATCTCTTTTCTCAATATTTTAACAATAATAAAATAAAATAACGTTTCACGTTTGAAAATATATATTACATAATATAATATTTTATATTTTCTCGCTAATTCTTTTCAGATTGAATTATTTTTTTTTATCAGAGAAATAAACAATTTTTTTAGGTATGCACCGGAGAGTTTGAGGCATAACAAATTTTCAACGCGTTCGGATGTGTGGTCATTTGGTGTGACAATGTACGAAGTTTTTAGCTATGGCGTCGATCCACAACTGTCAGTCAGAGTGGCTGAAAAAGAAATTTTAATGACGACTATAACGGACTTATCGAATGCGTTGGAACGTGGCCACCGTCTTCCTTGTCCAGATAACTGTCCACAAGAAATTCATAGAAAATTGATGTTATCATGCTGGCAATTGAATAGCCATGAGAGACCGATTTTTGCTACTCTACGCGAAGATATCGAGCAACTACTTTGTAATTATTAGAATACTTATGATTCTATGCAAATATTTTAAAAATATGACGTATCCCACTCGTGATTCTTACATCAATGGGAGATTCTTTGACAAATCTATAGTTAATTTATTTTTATGAAAAGTCGGTTTCATTCCTTTGTAAGATCTCTATAAAGAATTATGTGTAGGTCAATTCTATTTTTATATTTTTAGATAAAATTTTAAAGAAAAGTATTCTTCTATAAAAATTTTAATTAAAAAAATAGGAAATCAAGGAATCTGTCATTGGAAAATTAACAATATTTCCGATCTTTAAATCTTGTGTAGAAGAGATGTATCTAGTCGAAGATATTGTCGCCATTTTATTATATTACTGCGTGAAATATAGTGTTTAAGTACAATATCAATTTATTAATCCCGAAACCAATTATAGTTCTATCTCATATTCCTTTTACTCATAATTCTCCAATTAACTTCCTATAAATAAAGGCGTGACACAAGATGAAAATCAGGATCAAATTGTTGACTACAAATTGATTGCATTCACATTGAACTACTAACACTAAACACCTCGTTTGAATTGATTGATAAATATTTTTTTATAATTATACTAATTCGTCTTATTCAAAAAATACAATGAAGTGTTTCATTCATGATTCTTACTACAATGGAAAATTTTCTTTGATGAGTGAATTTTATTTTTATATTTTTAGATAGATAGATTTTAAGGAAAAGATACAAGTCTCTAAAAATTTCATTTAGAAAAATAGAAAAATAGGGATTAGTTATAGTAAGGATTTCTTGTAGAATGTGTGTGTGTATATATATATATACATTTACACACAGACCACACACACACACACACACACACACACCTTTTTCTTTTTCCTTGATACCACAGAACATCTATTTTTTGCATTCTACATCTAAATTTATATCTATATTTTAAAAAGAAATACTTATCTTGTTTCTAAAGATCACTTATAGAAGAGTATCTAGTCGATAATAGTGTACTGTAAAGTTAATATGTATGAATGCCGCAAAAGTATTTTTTTACGTTAAATTTTTTTGTAATTCTCACCTCAACTTTTCCTATTATAATAAAAAAATTGAAACGATACAAATTATTTACAAACTGTAATCTACAAAATAATCGTGCGTGAAAAAAAAACCGCAGAAAAAAAATTAATGACAATTTCCATCTGGAGACCCCACCGTTGGTTCTTTCTCATACATGAATACTGAATAATTTATTATTCAATTCTTCCGACACCTTGGAACAATTTTCGCTCCCACGTTAAGTGCATGCATTTTCCTTTGATGTTATTTGCCTAATAACCCTATGTTGAAAGAAAAAAAATAAGAAATGTAAAAATCAGACGGACTTTAGAGGGAAATGACTATAATGAAGTAACACAACTGACTCACTTCTGCAGTTAGTTCTATTGAGACTTTCGAAGCAAATGGAACATCCTAAAGAGTATTACTACAAATTTAACCGATTTATTCTATCGGTTAGTGGACTATGGCCTTATCAAAGCGAGTGGAGCGCTCATTTAACGAGAGCTGTTATCACTGTTTTCATGCTGTCGTCTGCATTTGTTCAGGTAGTCGTACCTTTAAAAAATAATTTTTTTTTCAATTAAATATTAAATATATTTTCAACTAAAAGATCGGAAATAACATATAATATTAAAATAGAAATAAAATACAAACGCAGTAACTAAAGATATTACTATTTTATCGGAGCTACAACGAAGGATATTAGGAGACATTTAATCGAATTATCTGTATCCTGGATTATTTTTCAAAGTGAAATTATATTAATTATTTCACTTTTAATACTGTTTCTAGATTTCGAGCATGTTTACATCTGAAGTTACTCTGGACTTTATAGTGGATGGGATGCCATCTCTTTTACTTACACTAGGTAGCCTGAGCAACTTGTATTCACGTATAATACACATAGATAAAGTAAGTTTCTAAAAAAAATTTTTAGATCTTTATAATTTATATTAAACTCAATAGAATGCATCTTTTGTCCCCAATATGCAAGAATCTAGACTGCTATTAATTTTTAGATAAATAGAAAAAATTAATTTTGTACATACAAATTGTATTTCAATGGAACGTTATTTAGCTTAATCTTATGCTAATTTAGACGGTGGCATGTTTTTATATTCACTAATATGTATTTAATAATAAATAAATAAAAGCTACACAGGCAAAATATGCGCATAAACAATAACAATAATTATATTAAGATTCTCGAATGTTAAACAATATAAAAAGATAAATATAGTAGGCTAATGAGAGTCAGTAACGATAAACGGTGCAATTATTTAGAGAACAATCAATAATCAGATGTTAGATTGATGTCTTCTTTATTTTTTTAACGTTTCGACTCTTTTTGGAGTCTTCTTCAGCAAGAATGATACAAGTATAATTAGCTCACATGTCCATAATGTTTAAGTCACTCACAAATTGACAAAGATGCAGCGTTAATCATTATGGAACATGAAGCTGAATGATAATTGCTAACTCTGGTAAAAAAGTTGATAGAGAACGATATAAAAATTCTATTGTTTTGAATATGAAATCTAGTTCGTGAATTCATTAATTTGAATCTAATCTTATAGGAATTTTATATAAATCTTATAGAACCCGATAAAATACGATAGGATTCATATCCGATCGTGATGCTCGTGAGGTGGACGATAGAAAATAATATAAACTTATAAAAAATGATACCAGAAAGTTTGCGAGTTATTGCCTATATCGCACGTTTTCAACCATTGCTAATGTTATAGAATTATAAAAAATGATATAATTATAGAAAATGATAATTATATAAAATAAAATCTTATTGTTCTCAATCGTTCTTTATCAATTTTTTTTACCAGGAAACAATATTAATATCCGTCTCAATATCCAATGCTATTTTT
This sequence comes from Acromyrmex echinatior, assembly GCF_000204515.1. The sequence continues at coordinate 555,513 of NW_011627648.1, read as the reverse complement.
ATTATCAATTTTTAAAAATATATGATTCTTATCACTTTCTTTTAGTTTAGAGAATTATTCGAGCATATGTGGCAAGATTGGGCATTACAAAAGACGCATCATGAGATCAAGATTATGCATGAGCATGCTGAGATCTCAAGATTATTTACATTCTATTACATAAGTAAGAGAAACATTAATCCTCGTTTTGTTTACGGAAGAAAAGGACAAGCATTGCTGTCTATAATACCGAGACTGTATTTCTATGTATAAGATTATGATAATCATTTTTTTCATTATAAGCATCAAATATATTTATATATTATATTTATA
>NW_011627648.1:519539-554745 GCF_000204515.1 Acromyrmex echinatior | reverse complement strand
TATATATATATATATATATATACATACACACACACACACAATAATATATATGACTTTAAAGTAATAACATACAACATTTCTTATAGTATTCAAAATCACAATTTTACTTTTACAAAGCATTTATTATAATTGTTATCATTAAATTAAATGGATACGAAATATCCTAAGCATGATTTATTTTATTTGGAGTTAAATTATTTTATTCCTTCTTTTCCAAATCTACTTTTTTTTCAATGATATAATAATTGAACTTTTTTATATTTTTTTAAACATTAAGAAACTTCATATTAGAGTTTATATATTGAGAATTTATATACAATATTATATATTGAGAAAATATTATTAAATCGGTCTTTCAGAGTCATTATTGAACCTTGAATATAATAATAGAAATATTGTTTTTATATATAAATTAAATTTTAGAGTATTGAATATTAAATTCAAAAGTAAACAAGATTCTGTGATAATATTAAAAATTACAAATAAGGAGAAATGTAATGATAATGAGAGTCAAGCGATAATTAGAACGCAATCACATTTTATTATTGTCATACTTTAATTCAATATAATATAAACTTTTTTTTCACGTGCGCGCGTGTGATTTCATTTTGAGCCAGTGTGCCAATTTTGATTAATATATGTAACTATTTTCTCATGCTTCAATTCAGAAAGTCAAATGTATATCTCTCACGTTGGTTGCAAGATCAAGTGATTTTGATTCCTGTAACAATATTTCTCTAATTGGTATATATTTACAAAATTTTTTAAAGATTAAACTTACCAAATGGAGTTGCATGAGATTGTAATGATTAATCGAATTAATAAAAAGATAAAGATTGATATTTAAACTAATAAGATATTCTGTCGCACGGATATTGGTGATATATGCGAAGTTAACTAAACAACTACTAGAGTCTAACTGATACACAGACGTATCCTCTACAAAAATAAAAATAAAAATAAACTAAGCTATATGATCGGACAGAACCTTGTTTATAATTTGTTTAATATTGACACCTATGCGCATGTAATAATTCCGTGTCAGCTTGTAAATTAATGCTATTCTTCTACGAGGTAACTGAAAAGTAAGAATGTTTTAAATAAAAACTAAGTTACAGTAGACTTAAATATACATTAAGTTTCATGCAAATCCACATAAAATTTTATATAAAAATACTTTCATGTACATGTACACAAATATACAATTACAAATACATTAAATTTAATGTAATGTAATGTAATTAAATTTAATATAACGTTATGAAATTAAATTCAACTTGTGTAACTTAAAGGTATATTAAATTTCATGATATTTTTAACAGTGTAGTCTTTTCTTCGCGTACATTCTTGTCATTGAATTATATATTAATAAATTTATGATTATCTAATTTTTCAGTCATGATATATATAAACATTGTGGGATACAACATATGGATGTTTATACCAGAAATTCTTGATATTATATCACCTATGAATGAATCTCGCCCGCGGAGGCAACCCTTTAATGCTGAATTCTTTGTTGATGAAGAGCAGTACTTTTATTTCATTCGTTTTCACATATGTCTTGTAATTATAATCATACCTATAGTTTATGTTGCCAGTTCCACTCTATTTCTGACTCTCACGCAACACACTTGCGGAATGTGCGAGTTGCTGGGGTAAGAAATTACTCTTCGCGCAATTTACTATTTGCGAAAGAACAGATGATTCTAAGATTGCTAGAAAATGAAGTGTCCATCAGTTTTCGACTGGTTTATTAATTCTCGAATTTGTGTAATAAATACACTTTATTTATAACGGAAAAAACAGTTTGCTGAAGTATATAAAAATGTAACTAGATACAAATTTAAAAATAAATTTTGTTGGACTATAAAAATAATTATATAAGATGCTCAACCTAATTACTAAGAATATTAAAATTTTTTGTAGCATTATTGCACATCATGAATTTTCTACACAAATATTTTGATACTTCAATAAAATAATTTTTAGATCTATATCTAATTAAATTTTTAGATATTTCTGTGTAGAAAATATCTATTTTTTAAAATCATTTCTGTGTAGAAAAAATAACTTTATCTAAATACCACCATTTTCAATTAGTTTAAAAATAATTTTCTTATCGCGTTTTTAAAATTGTTTACTATTTTTCTTCTACATTTTCACGAATGATAAACAGTCGTTTCGTCTTTTCTTCAGCTCAATGCAAGAATATCGATACGAACAAAGTCAATTATACATTATACAATAATATGTTGACAATCATTTTGACAGGCACCGTGCGGAACGCTTATTTTGTGTTGTCAAAGACGAGGCAAGATACGATTTAATTCAGGTGTCAGAAATAACTTGCGGAAATATATCTGTTTTTGTACAGCAGCATTACAACATTATACAGTTTGTACTTTTATTTAATATATGCTATATCTAATTCCAGCGTAATTTCATTTTTCTTAGCAATGTAATAAAACAAAATGTTATATTTTACAAGGAAAATTGAAAAGTAACAATGGCCATTAGATAATGCCTTTTTCATGTTACTTTATATGATTTTAACTAACAAAGAATCTATTACACTGAAAAGAATTGCTATGACTCAAATAGTGATAATAAGTTGAGGAGATCGAAAAATATATAGTTTACCCACTTTACCACTAAGGGCGCACGATTTTCCATGCGAACCGACTTCCACCCCATATCCCCCTCTGCTTGGGGGCGCACGATTTTCACCCGAAGCGATTCCCATCTCACCTTCCCCCTCTCTCCTCCCACTTTTCTCCCCTGCTCGGGGACGCACGATTTCTGTGCAAAGTGACTTCGCGTCATGCATGCGCTACTATATGTAACGTTTTCAAAGAAAATTTTTTTATTTTTGACCTCTCATGACTTATTATTATATTTGAGTCATAACAAAGATTATTATCAACATAGCAGCCGAAAAATGTCGAAATTCGAAAAGGTCTTATTCTGGTATAATTTCTTGGTACAATTACCAAAAAAAATTTATGAAATTTAAATAATATTTGTTTAGACAGTGCCAATGGGACCATTTGCTTATAGAAAATAAAAACAACATTTATTTGATTTTAAAAAATGATACTTAAATTAAGTATAATTTTTTTAATTGAACAAATATTTATTTACTGTAAATAAATGATACCATTGGTATACTATTTAAACAAATATTTATTCAAATTTGGTGAATATCTTTTCAGCATTAGCATTAAATCATACAATACAAATATATACAAATAAATTTACATTTACATGAATTGATTGTAATATTGACTGTAAGATATTTCTCTTGTCGCGACTCCATTTAGATTAATTATAATCACAAAATAAATTTTATTATTTTTTTTCTATTGGTGAAAATAATATTCTAATTACGAAATTGAGTCGAATTTTCAATAGTAAATGTATGTTAATAACATACGCGTACTAATTTATTTACAAGCAAAAAAATATTCTTCACCTTATTATTTTAATATGTTTGATTTTTTTCGCGTTATAAGGTTCGTTGAGATAATCGAAACTTGTCACACAGTACCGTTTCTAATAGATCTCATAAACTTAATGATTTTGATGAGTCTTACGTTAATCCAGGTATGCTAGCAGAAATATGTTAAGCGTTTGCAAGTATTATCGAATTATTAAAACGAAGTCTTTCAGATAATAACCATTTCCGATATGGAACGAGCTATCAGATCTATTGGTGTCTTTTGTGGTATACTATATTATGTATTCATATCTTCTTACATGGGACAGAGAATCACGGATATGAGTTCGAATCTGTGTGGGAAAATGTAAATATAAGTAGATTTCTGTTTAATATATATTTAAAAGTACATCTCGCGCGATAATATCTAAAATGCTGATATTGAAAATCTATTGTTTATTCAAGACAAAAGAAGAGAAATTAAAATAAAATTATTAAAAAACAGAAAAAAAAGGTTCTTTCTGAATTTATTTATTCAGTATTTTGAATTTATTTGAAAATATATGTGAGATAATTGTATATAAACGCATTTGCTGAGATATTATATTTTTGTGTTACGCAAATTGCAAGTTTGCAATATTATAAATAAAATATAACAAGCATAATATAATTTTTTTTTAAATTATAATTTTGAAAAGGAAAAAAATATTAATATTAATAAAAATTTTTAATATAATTTGCCATAATAATAATATTTACTTATTTATTAAATTCCTTAAAGGATACTCGGGATCGTATGTCTTTTTAGGAGATCGCGCCTATTGACACTTTTAATCAGGGTACCTGAAACTATAATTTCCCAAAATATGAGAAGGTTTGACCGAGAATCAAAATCCATAAGAAACGTGTGGAATCCTTTCGGCATCACTTATCCTGAGCAAGCAAAGCGAACTAAACTGAGTCGAAAAAAAGTCCTCTATTATTTTGCGAGTTTCGCAATAGTTAACGAGATATTAATTACTAAAAATCGCTAAATATTGGTTTTCAATAATTTTTTACTCAAACACTAACAACTTTACAGAAAAATTGCAAGAGACAAAAATCATTAAATTTCATTTCATAGAATTTCAAAAATTTTTTCAGAATTTTTTATCAACTTTTTAGTACTGCATTTTCTTATTTTTACCATCATGAGAAAATACGGTAAAATACGGAAAAATTCTAAAAAAATTCTCAGAACTTTATAAGAAGAAAATAAACAATTTTTATCACTTGCTGTTTTTTTGTAAAATTGATAGTATTTAAGTAAAAAATTATTGAAAAATTATACATATTTAGCGATTTTCAGTAATTAATATCTCGTTAATTATTGCGAAAATTACAAAATGGAATACGGAACTTTTCGATTCAGTTTAGTCCGCTCTATCTGCTCAGGATAGATGATATCTAAAAAAAATTGGTTTCGCAGATTCAACTCTATGTGGTACAACGCAGTTGTTTCAGAGCAAAAGACATTGTTAATAATAATGATGCGACGCTATCAGCCACTCATCTTGACTGCCTGTAAATTTTACGTGATGTCTTTGCAGAATTTTGGAATGGTAAGAAAAGAGTACTGTATTCGGAATCATAATAACAATGAATAATAAATATATATATTTCGAAGATACTTCAAACAACGATTTCCTATTGCATGTTCATCAGACAAATTTAAAAATGTTTCTATCAAGTTATATGTCTAGAAGTAATGTAGAAAAGTTACGGGAATATTAGAGGTGTACTGATTTCTTTTACAATCATATCGAAAATTCTCCTTAAAAACAAGAAGGTGTTGATAAGATTTACAGGTGAGTAAATATGCAGAGTAAATAATATAAATAAAGTCTAGCAATTCATAGATATATGTAAATTCTTTTTAGAAGAATATCAGGATATTTGTAGAAGTATTTAAAACGTTACAATTTCTTTAATGACTCTTATTTTCGTAAGATATTCAATGATACAAATTTTTAATTTATTTTATACAGAAAAAATTCTATTTCATATATCTTATCTAAAGATAAATATCTATATAATATTATTAATAATAGTAAATATCTATCTATTTCTGTATATCTACCTATAACATTGCCCAAATAATAATTCTTCTTACGAAATACTTGTAAATAAAGTATTTTCAAGAAAGTCTTCGGTGAAAAATTGTTTCCGATATAATACTGATGGTTTGATCGTCTTTCGTTATATACTGTACGATTCAAATGTAGTGTTTTACCTCGGGCTTTTTTCACTCATCTTTTACTTCCTTTCCTTGTAAATAATCAAAAAACAATTGCGATATCGCTGCAGCAAAATAATCGCACGTGTTAGAGAAACTAATACGGCAGATGTAAAATTGCCTAAAGACAATGTTTGTTCACAGATCACCAGTCATTTCCCACGTTATTATCCGAACATTATACTCGCGCTGTCGATCGATTCCCTCGACGCTTCTGAAAAATTCGTGTTTTCGCGCTAAACGCGTATTTTTCTTTGATGTAATTCACCAATAATAAAATTAAAAAATTAGAGATGCAGAATTGAATAGATCTTTAAAAAAAGTTAAGATGATTATAGCAATAAAATAATAATCGACGAACTCTTGCTTCTACGGTCAGTTTGTTTAAAACTTTCGAAGCAAATGGAACATCCTGAAGAGCGTTATTACAAACTAAATCGATTTGTACTGTTGCTTACTGGGTTATGGCCATATCAAAGCAAATGGAGCACTTGTTTAGTAAGAGCTGTTATCACTACTATATTACTGTCATCTGTAATTTTTCAGGTATAACCGTAGCATAGAAAATAATTTTCTTTTCAATTAAATAATTTAAAATATTTATTAAAATCTGATTGAAGAAATATATCATAATTTATTGAATATATACATATATTAGTACGTATATATATATATATATAAACTTTATTACAGTAACTGTATACAACCAAAGTTATTTATTCAAAAGCTATTCTATAAAAAAGCTATTCTATAAAAAAGTTATTCTATAAATAAGCTATTTTAAATACATTTTGAAATTTTGTTTCTCAAAGTTGTTATGCATATTTTTTTATATGTATCTTTCTATATAAAAACTTTCTATATACAATTGAAATTTTAAAACCTCTCTTGTATAATTCATACTTCAACTTTAAGATGTCAATTAAAGATGTAATTTTTTCTGTGAATTATCTTTTGTTTTTATTAAGGATTAATAACATGTTTCAGCTAATGAGTTTATTTAAGTCTAACATCACCGCGAACTTCGTAATCGATATGATACCAGCATTTATGCCTGTAATGGGTAGTCTGAGTCAAATGTATGCACGTGTTGGATATGTAGACAAAGTAAGCTTAATTGGTCGTTACTTATAAGCCTAATAAATTTTGTGCAAATTTGGACAGAATGTGTTAAATGTTTATTATAAAAATTTAATTTATAAAAAATTTACATAAAAAGTCGCTTTTACAAATTTTTCGTATGTGTGTTCTATATATAGAATGTCAGAATTGCAGTTAGCCTAATTCTAATTAATGTCATTATTTTTATCATAGCTATAAATAGTTATATAATAAACATTTTATGTACATAACAAAATATTTGTGATAAAATGAAAATTATATATTATTTATAATTTCTTTTAAGTCTGATTATTACATAAACATACTGATTAATAATTTCTTTTATTTTCATTATTTAAACCATATTATAATTTGTTTAATGGTTAATAAATATAATTGTTTTTAATCATTATCTTTTCAAATGTCTTGCTATTATTATTTTACAAGTCATAATTTATTTTAACTATTTATAGGCTATTATTTAATTTATTTTTAGCTTAGGGATTTATTTGAGCATATGTGGAACGATTGGAGATTACAAAAGACAAATTATGAGACCAAGATCATGCAGAAGCATGCCGAGACATCAAAATTATTGACGCTTTATTATTTGCGTAAGAAAAATATTAAACTTCGCTTTATCCAAAGAAAAAGACGTGCCTTTCTATCTGTAAGATCCATAAGATCGACACTATATTTCTATGTTTAAAATCAATCCCTTTTCATTGTCAACATTGGATGTATTATTCATCGCGTATGCACTTTCGATGAATAATACGTCATTTCTTGTATTGCGTGACATTTCTCTTTTAATTATGCATATATAACATAATTTTATTTTTAAAATGCATTTGTTATAATCGCTGTCATCAAATTAAATAGATGTGAAATTTTTTAAGAATGATTGAATCTCTCATTGCTCACATTTCCTTTTATCCTAAACTACTCCTTTGCTTTTTCCTTATATTACATAATATAATATTGGATAAAATTTTACTTTTACACAACACGCCACAAATGACTTTCGACCTCGATATTGATCTTGACCTTCAAACAGATTAAAATCATTGATCTTTTGCTGCGCTCATTGTTTATTAAAAAAGTTATTAACAAAACAATTTTTATAAATTGTTCGCAATTTTTTAATACAAAGTGCATATACTATTTTTTTTTAACCATTTATTTCCAGTATAGCTTTTCAAATCTTCCGACATTACAAATATACAGGGTATTTCTGAAATAACGCCCACTAATCATATAATATTATTTCTAATAAAAAATTAAATCGAAAAGTTTTGTATCATTTTGCAATTTTTGCAATAGTTAATGAGATATTAATTTCTTAAGGTTGCCGAATAAACGGATAAAATGCGCATGCGATGTATAAGACAATTTTAAGATATTTTTCAGTGTTCTTTGTGAATATTTTGAAGATATTTCTTAAAGAACTCTTACAGATATCTTAAAAAAAATATTACAAAAATTGCAAAATAGTAGGACTTTTCGATTCAGTTTTTTTATTAGAAATAGCACTATATGATTAGTGAACGTTACTTCAGAAACACCCTGTATATCCTTAATAGCACAAAGATGTCCTGTGGACGTCCTGCCAGCTAAATGGGACGTTCATAAAACATCCTGTTGTAATCCAAATACATCCTGAGAATGTCCTGTGGAGTATGAAATGAACGCCTTATTATGTACTACATACATCCATAGGACATCCTAATCCGAAGTCTTAAAGAAGTCTATCCGTAATCCTTGGCACAATTCTATTATATTTCGCATACAGCACAAGTTTCTAAGAAATGTTCCAAAGACATCTTTCTAAGGATAATCACAGGATCTCTCGGATAAAGTATACTAAATTTGCAAGAATGAAATATTTTACAAAATATTATTATATTCATTAATTTGAAAAAAAAAACAAAAAGATACAATCTTGCACTAAGCACATACGAAAATTTAATACGAATAATTATGATATGTCTAAGCTTAGATATATTACACTATAGAGATCGTGACTAAATTTTAAATGCGAGAAGCGCATTATCTAGCGACAGATCTAGAATATTAGAAAAATTCGAAAGTAGATTCCATGGATTACAGATGAACATTTTTAGGACTTCTTATTTTTATGTCCTGCTGTATGTAGAACATAATGAGGCGCTCATTTGATAGTCCACAAGACATCCTCAGGAAGTGTTTAAGACATATTATAAAGATGTTTAGGACATTTTTGAACGCTTATTTATTAGGGCTAAGGATATTCTAAAATTTTCATCTTAATATAATGTTCTAAACATATCTTATACGAGGGCAAGTCAATAAGTCTTAGAAAATCTGTCAGAAGGCACCCGCAGTGTCATGTCACATTACTTTTTGATAAGTAGCATCTTTTAGCTGATTACTGTCAAATTTTGAGCGGAATTCATCGCGTTGTTTTATTTCTGTAGACGATTAAAGCGAACAACCTTATTTTTTGCAAAATGGAAAAAATGCGAGTTTCGTGCAGTGATCAAACATCTAAATATGAAAGATTTAACGCCGAAATCAAAGCCAAGTTGGATAATGTTCATAACATATTTGCACCAGCGTTTGCGACTGTATACAATTGGGTGAATGAATTTAAACGTGGTTCATACATTCACATATGATGCATCTCGTTCGGGACGTCCAATTGAGGCTGCTATGCCAGAAATCATCGATAAAGTTCACGATATTGTTTTGACTGATCGACGAATGAAAGTGCGCGAACTTGTTGAGGCCACAGGCATATCACATGGCAGTGATTTCAATTTTGCACAAACAATTGGATATGAAAAAGCTATTGGCAAAATGGGTTGCTCACTGTAAACCATAAGCGCGACCGTGTGACGATTTCAAAACAATGTTTGGAGATGTTTCAACGTAATTTAGATGAATTTCTGCGTCAGTTCATTACTGTGGACGAAATATGGATCCATTATTTCACACTCGAGACGAAGGAATAGTCAAAACAATGGACTTCACCGAGTGAACCAGCTTCGAAGAAGGCGAAAACCGTGAAGTCGGTCAGGAAGGTGATGGTCATAGTTTTTTGAGATGCACGCGGTATAATTCATATCGATTACCTTCCGTCGAAGCAAGCGATCAATGGCGATTACTACATAGCCTTATTGGACCGTTTCAACAACATTATAAAGAAAAAACGTTCCCATTTGGCGAAGAAGAAACGTCCCCATTTTGTTCTTTCATTAAGACAATGTCATGCACGAGTTCATGTGCCTGGCACCGATGGCCAAATTCAACGAATTCCGCTACGAATTGTTTTCCCATCCAGCATATTCACCAGATTTAACTCCCTGCGACTATTTCCTGTTTCCAAACCTGAAGAAATGGTTCAGAGGAAAGAGATTCACCATCAGAGAGCAGCTTATAGCCAAACCAGGGGCTTATTTTGAAGAGTTGGACAAATCATATTATTCGGATTTGAAAAAGTTGGAGAATCGTTGGATCAAGTATATCGAGCTGAAAGGAGACTATGAGAAATAAAAATGAATCGATTAAAAAAAAATATGTTTTACTATGTTTTTCTAAAAACTTATTGATTTGCCCTCGTATATGTCCTAAGATATTCAGGATTATCCTGAGGACATTTTTGTGTTATTAGGGATTGTATACGGTTCTTAAAAAGGCCGATTTAGTCTTAAAATAAGACTAGTATAGTACATACGTATGTATTTTATGTATTAAATTTTCGCTTAAAAACTCAAACTCTGCTTTAAAAATATTAATTCTCTACTTTAAAATACAAATTCTGTTTTAAAACACAAATACTCTGCTATAAATTCTGTACTTTAAAAACACAAATTGTTTGTTTTAAAAACATAAAAATTATATAACAAAACAATTTGTGTTTTTAAAGCAGAGAATGTGTGTTTTAAAATAGAAATTTGTATTTTTAAAGCAGAGAATTTGTGTTTTTAAGCGAAGATTTAGAATACATATATCACATACGCGTGTATAACATATTAATTATATTTAGACTAAAATCGGCCTTTTTAAGGGCTATATAGAGAAAATTCGCCAATACTGACATAGATCTGTTAAAGTGACATCCCCTTATTTCTCATAAACTAATTATTGCACTTTAATAATCTTAATAAAATCATAATCTATTTAGCTAATTAAAGAAGTACAAATTCATAATTAGGGATGCACAGGATATCCGGAAAATATCTGATATTATCCGGCATTTTTTACTATCCGACCGAATATCATTAGTATCCGACTATGTATCCGACTATGTATCCGACTATGTATGATTGAAATTTGATGTCATTAAATTGTTGATTTTTTCTTATACAAATGTTCTAGAAACAAGTGTGCATATTCATGATGCTATGTCTTATACATTGTTGCAAAATACAATCTTTTTCTAGGCTTTTTTTTTTTAGAAAACACTTTCTCGGAATCTGGTCGGATATCCAACTCAAAGAAATTGCTTTCTCTGATATCCAATCGGATACCGGATATCCGATATTCGGTAATTTTACGGTATATCCCTTTTCATAATTCGTATATTTGTGGTTTGCTTCTATACTAGCTAAAAACGATTTTTACGAATGCGAAAATAAAATTCTTACGATTTTCTTTTGCAAATTGCGTAGTTTAAATAATAGTGACTATATTATTGATAATATTATGTTGATTTAAATACAGTTTCCTAAATCAGTTTTATTTATATTATTTTTTTCTCATAGTTTTTTCATAATACAATTTTAAATTAAAAATTGGGATGCAGCGTAAACCATCACACCTGTCTGTAAAACAGACCATAAGCTAACTAACTTTATAACGTTGCTTTATAGTGTCAAATAGCTCTTGGCATTTTGCAGAACAGCATAAAGTAAATATGCATATAATTCTAATGCAATAAAAATGTTTTATAATGAAAGATTCTGGAAAATCTTATATACATTCACTTGTACTTACTTTATACAGATAATTCCTGTAAAAGGAAAAAAAAACAGAAATACGTAGCATTATTGCCAACTATATCAGTTTTGGAGCCCATTTTGTCAAACGCTCATTTTTGCTTATCTTAAAAAAAATTAATTATTGCAAAATTGCAAACAGTATTATAAAAACAGTTTATACTATCTGATAGAAGACACTCTTTAATTTGTATTTATGTTTTTAAAGTTTTATTTTTATTTTTTGTTTAAGAAATATTATCTAAAAACAAAGTGATATATCAGTATTGGTGACTTTCCCTTATATACATTTGTAATGTCGGAAGATCTGAAAAGCTATACTGGCAATAAATTATTAAAAAAATATACTGAAATATATACACTTTGTATTCAAAAATTGTGTACAATTCATAAATACAATATATACATAAAAACTGTTTTGTTAATAATTTCTTAATGAACAATGAGCGTCGTAAAAGATCAATAACTTTGATCTCTTTGAAGATCAAGCTCAACTAGAAATGTAAAAAAAAAACGGTATTTATGACTTCGGAGAAAAGTATCAAGTAAAAAAATTAGTTTTTTTAAAAACGGTATTTTTGACCAAATCACATAAAATTTATAAAAAATAGAATTCATGTTAAATATGTAAAAGAAGAAATAGAATTCATTTTTCTTGTTATTTCGATACTTTTTAATACTTTTGTCTTTATAATTTTATATTGAAGCAGAAATATGTATTACTGGTTATTGCAATTCTTGATGAGTTGATAATAAGTTAATAGGTTTGTTTACGTTGCTTGCATTCTTTGCATTCAGCATCTGTGCTTTCTTTTTTCAACGCCCGAATCTATTTTTCTAATCATATCACTTTAATGCAAAAATTTTGGGGGATTTCAAGCAATGTGACAGATCTAAATGACCCAAAAAATATCCGAGTAAAAAACTGTCAAAGCCGAAGAAAAAAAAACCATTAATTTTCGAGTTTTTCACTTTAATATTCTGTTATTTTTCCGTCGTTTACATCTTTAAGCGCAACATCAAGATTGGTCAGAAGTCATTGGGGTGGGTTGTGTAAAGGTATAAACATTCGTAGATTGTTATTAAAGAATATAAAGAATTTTTTGAAAGCTTGTAACAGAATTAAATAATAGAAATAATACTTAAAAGTACAGAATTTTGTTTTAGACATTGAATAAGTTGTTGCCTTGAAGATATAATTTCAGAGAAGATATATAATATAATTTTAGAGAAGCGTAAGATTATAATGAACTTGCTACTATATTCAGAATTTATAAGTTTTTAAATATAGATTATTATTATTAATAAAGACTATATTGAAAGAAATTTAATAATAAATAAAATATATCGCTCGACAGTTTGCACAGCAAAACAATATATGTATAATAAATCAGTAACGAGCATATTCAAATTTTAGATTAAAATATATTTAAAATAAGGACTGTATAATAAAAACGTTTCGACTCTACAGAGCTTTTATCAATTTATAATGCAATTTACGTCTTACATACTAACATATACTCTAACCATTCCATATCATCCTCCAGATAGCAGTCTATAACTATTGACTTAGATTTAAATTTCCATCATTGCACCATGTTTTTTAATGAAATATAATCAGATGTATAAAATGTTTTTCAAAAAAATTTTCGTTTGTCAGCGAAAATTGTTGTTTTTGTCCAAATTGATGATAATAGTCAAATATATAATGAATAAGATATATATATATATATAGTCATGATGAAAAATAATTAACTTCAGAAATTAAAATTAAAGATATCTGGAGATGGCATTGGAGCTGACATTCTCAATCATCCTTGGGACATAATAATAGATAAAATATAAAATGCTATCTCCAGATATCTTCAATTTTAATTTCCGAAATTAATTATTTTTCATTATGACTACTTTTTATATAATATATATGACTATTACCATCAATTTGGACAAAAACTCGATGTTCGCTGACAAACGAGGATTTGTTTTAAAGGAAAAAAATTTTATACATCTAACTACATTTCACTAAACATGGTGCGATAATGGAAATCTCAATCTAAATCAATGGTTATAGATTACTATCTGGAGGATGATATGGAATGGCTAGAGTATGCGTTTAGTATGTAAGATGTAAATTGCGTTATAAACTGATGAAAGTTTTGTAGAGTCGAAACGTTTTTATATATTATATAGTCCTTATTATATAATCCTTATTTTAAATATATTTTAATCTAAGATCTGCTCGTTACTGATCGTTTATTATATATTAAAAGAAATATATTATTATCGAATTTTTCAGTTATGCAGTACGTAGCCGTAATAGGATACAACGCATGGCTATTTCTACCGGATATCCTCGATATTATATCACCTATAAATGAATCCCGTCCACGAATACTACCTTTTAAAGCTGAATTCTTTATCGATCAAGAACAATACTTTAACCTTATTCGGTCCCATACATGCATCGTGCTTATTGTATTATCACTAATTTTTCTTGCCGTTTCCACTTTGTATGTAGCTCTTACGCAACATGCTTGCGGAATGTGCGAGTTGTTGGGGTAAGAAATTGCTCCACATTATTTGCGAAAAAATAAACTCATTGCTAGAAAAAAAACACGCAGTCCATCCATTAACTTTTAAATCTGGATAATTTGCAGATTTGCACATGATGAAAGAAATATTTGTTGAATTTTATTAAAAATATTTGTTTAAATATAATAGTACTAACTATTATATTTAATATTTAAAATATAATAGTTACTATTAGTTAATAGTTAGTAGAAATATTTACAGTAAATGAACATTCATTTAAAATAAAAAAATTATACTTAAATTAAATATATATTAACAGATATATTGTTAGTACTATTCAAACTGATATTTAACAAAATTCAATAAATTTTTTAAAATGTAGATGTAACTTTTTTTTTCATTAATGAAGATATTAAAAATAAAAATATTTACTTCTCACGCTTCTAGAAATTTTTATCATTATATTATTTTCTCTGTTTTTTAATAATCGATTATTTCTTTTCTTCCGCTTATTACAAAATGAATATTATTCAAAGTCAAATGTATGATAAAAATAATATTAGTGATATAATTTCGGCAGGTATCGCGCGGAACGCTTATTTTACGTTGTTGAAGATGCAGTGGAATACGATTCAATACGGTCAAAAATAAATTACAGAAATATGGTCGTTTTTGTACGGCTGCATTGCAACATTATACAGTTTGTACTTTTATAAAAGGCATGCAATCTATAAATCTATAAATGCATCTATTAATCTATATGTTAAATCAGTTCATTTAGTCCAATTTATCGAATATTTTATGCGGAAAAAAAAATGGGACGATTACGATAATTTTAGCCCCTTAAAATGAAAATGATTTTCGACATTTTTAGTGAGGAATACGGCGAGAAAAGTAGTAAAAAAATACTCCAACCATCAGATATTAAAATAACTAACAATTACAAACAGAAAAAAAGGAAAAAAGAGATTCATAAACAAGTTCATAAACAAAAAACAAAGCGAAGTCCATTCCACTCCTCCCCCCCCCCTGTTTAAAAGAGTTCAACTTTCCATGCAAAACAAAGGTCTATCTTACCTCTTCTCCCATATGGCTGCGTTCAGAAACGTCGCTCGGGGGCCTCCGATGCCTCGGATTCATCATCTATCTTTGTTTAATATTTAATGATAAACGAGGCATCGGAAGCATCCGAGCGAAGTTTCCGAAGGCAATCTATGGACGTACAACTTTCCACATAAAGTGAGGTCCACTTCATCCCTCCCCCCAATCCTTGCACTACTTTCTACGCGAAGCGAGGACCCCATACCAAAATGGTTTGGGTTAGATTATTCTTTTTAGTGATGAAGCTCATCCTTCCCCTAAAGAGGGGAAGCAGAACATACTTCCTCCACGTATAAGATAAAAACTGCCTCTATTAGTATGCCTTTAAGCCAATATGCTTATTACTGAATTAATTATTAAAGATTATAACTTTAATTTTATCTGCTGGAAATATTGGTTTTTTCAATATTGGTTTTTCAATTATGTATTTCCTTTTCTTGTGATTTTAAAATCCTTTTCTTTAATTTAAAAAATGTTAATACTTTATAATGTTTTCAATATAAATAAAAAACATGTTTTTTAAAAAACATGTTTTTGTCCCTATTAGTGAATCTTCCAAGCGCCGATGGCCCTATTAAGGTGCTTTCCAATTTGTGTGCCTATTCGCATTTAATTCATTTTAATACAATATATTTTACTAAAACCGATAATAAATGTAAGCTACTTGTTTAAGTTAATATTATGTAAATCATTACTTCAATTATATTTATTTCATTTACACTCATAACACAATGTTCTTAGCAATGTTCAATACAGATCACTAATAGGAACGAATTAAAAATCTTGCGGTAAGTATTACTAGAATCACACAACAAATCTTCATATCTTTCAAAAAATATTTAAAATATTTTAAGTTGAAAAACTAAAGTATTATCTTTGGTATTATATATATTATTAATTTTAATTTAATAAAAAAATACTTTTTCTTATTTATTTGTGCTAGTTTTGTTATGGCTTATTTAAATACAAAAACACACTAAAAAGACAGATATAGTAATAAAAACTCTACTATACAACGCGAAGCGAAAATCACTCCATGTCCTCTTGCCTTAGAGGGTCCCACTTTCCATCCGAAACGAGAGCTACCAATTTTGTTTCCACTTGGTCTTGTGATTTTAGTGCTTATGATTTTAATAAATAAAGAATTTATTATCAATTCTAAATTAAATAATATATACCCAGCAAACGCTAAATATTCTTGAAATATTCATAAAATGTTCATAAAATAAAAAAAAATATTTCAAAAATACTCCAAAATATTCTGAATATTTATGGTATGTAAAAGAAACATTCAAATATTGGTTAAAAATTTCATTTGTATGTCGTGACATATTTCGAGAATGTTCCATATATTCCACAAAATTTTAATTTTTCCAAAAATTCAAAAATTCAGATCAAGTCGTCCATGAATTAGTTTTTAAAATTTGACTTTGGAAAACACATTTAATGTGTTTCCACTTTGGAGCCCAATTTTGGAACTTCACAGAATTTTTTTTTAAATGGATCTAATGGAACAAGAAATTGCAGAACCTGGGTATTTATCTTCAACTTGCATAACATATGAATTGAGATTTTTTTTATAAACAGGAATAATATGATATTGGATCAAAAATTTAGGATCTAGAGTGGAACAACCATAGGAGAAAAAAACCTTTTTGACAGATTATGACATCCACATCTAACAGATTTTTGCGGCAAGTAGCGACATGAGAATAACGAAGCAAACGCTGAAACACACCAATGTTTTAATCGGAACGGACAATACGCTCCCTAAAATATATGGAGTAATTATACCTATGAAACAAGCGCGGAAAAAACCACGTATGTATATGCGAGAGGCGGGCGGAATCGAATCCTGCGAATCCGCAGATTCCTCGTGTAATCCACGAGCACGGAGCCTCCATTTATCACAGACGAAGTGCTGCACTTCTTATATTCTCTCTCAGGTGATTCTTGTTTAAGAGTAAATGCTCTTCGCCTTTTGTCGGCGATGTGTACTACTTGCTCGCTTGCGATTTTCATGAAGTATACAAGTATATTCACACAATATTCTGAACATTTCATCAACATTTGTGATTCTTTTACTGTTCCGGAACATTCAATACATTGGTAATACGAATTGAACTTTCTGTGAATATTTAGCGTTAGCTGGGATCCTAATAGATATTTTTAATAATTATTCCTATCAATATTTTTGAACTTAACTATTATCAAAATACAATGATTTTCTGTATAAAAAATCAAGTGTAGGCGAATAAATTATGAAAATTACAAATTATACGTAAAAAAATGTATGTTAATGACAGATAAATGTATTTTTATATGTAAGAAAAATTTCTTTCATATATATATATATATAATACCTTCTTTTATATTACAAGATTCGTTGGTATGATCGAATTTTATCACACAATACCATTTTTAATGGATATCATAGGATTAGTGCTTGCAATGAGTCTTGCATTAACGCAGGTATGTCAATAGCAGAAACACATTGGACATATCAAAACATAAAAACGAGATTTTTTAGATGCTTACCACTACTAACAATATGGAGCGAATCATCAGATCTATTAGTGTCACTATTCTATCACTGATACATCTATTCGTATCTAATTACATGGGACAAAGAGTTACGGATGCGAGCTCGAATGCATGTGAGAAGGTGTGAGTAATGTAATATCTTTTTTAATAACACTGGCCAAAATGAATTTTGATCCTGAAACAACAATATGTAACCTCCGAACATTTTTGACGCTAAAACTAAATCCAGTTTTGATGCTAAAACTAAATCTGGAACAAATTGCTCCGTCACATTAAGTTTGTGAGATATCCGAATTATAATCTTAATGTGCCAAGCAGGTCTATTTTGAGCATTTTCAGATTATAAGTTTATAAATCTGATGTGATAGAGAAATATGAGCTATTATGGATTCGAATTCAGTATGAAAAAAATCTATAAAAATGATCTATGATTATAAATGGGTTAACATAATAAAAAAAAATTAGATATATTGCAAATATGTTATCACCCTTAGCCGAACTCAAAGTTACGAAGGGAACGTGACAATTATGGATTCCATATTCTTTTTATTCTAAAATTTTTTATTCTTATTTTTAATTTCTTTAATTTTTGAAGTTTTTATTTTAAAATTTGTTATCTTTTTTGAACTTTTTGTAAGATATGTATATATTTTTGCGAATTTTGTCCTGTTTTTTTCTCTCACAAGAGAAATAACGATCTTGTATCATCAAATATACATTTCAGAAATAATTGAACTAAACTCTAAGAACATATTCTACTCATTAGGAAGAAAAAAAGTCATATAAACGTGAGGAAATGTTCAGAAGAAGAAATATTTCCTTTCCAAATTATAAACATTTTTTAGTTTATATTTATACCTATATTTTATTTTATTTTATACTTATATCTATTTTATTTTATACTTGAAGAACGTTCCACTATGGATACGCAATCAAATATGATTCATGCATGATGGAGTTCCAGCAAATTTCAGCCGCACTGCTTGAGAATTTCCTGAATAATAATTACAACAATAGATTGATAGAGGATCCATTGCTTGGCTTGCACGTTCTTCCGATTTTAATTCTTTAGATTTTTATTTATGGGACATCTTAAGACCCTCGTGTATGATGTATATACTCCTGTTGCTACTGTGGAAGTATTCCGAAATCGTATTATCGCTGCGTGTGAAAAAATACTCCGAGAATTTTTGAATGTCTTCGACAATCCATGCGACGTCAATGCGAAGCATGCATCGATGCGGAAGGAAATCATTTCCAGTAATTTCTGTAATGAAAATATAGATATAAGTATAAAATAAAAAAATAGATACAAGTGTAAAATAAAATATAGATATAAGTGTAAAATATAATATAGGTATAAGTATAAAATAAAATATAGGTATAAATATAAAATAAAGTATAGGTATAAGTATATAAGTATAAAATTTATAATTTAGAAAGAAAGCATTTCCGAATCCATGTTTATATGGACTTCTTTCATCCTTACGATGAGTGGAATATACTCTTAAAGTTTGGCCAACTATTTCTGAAACACCTTGTATATAGCTGTGGCAAGGCTGCCAGTTTTAAGATCAACTATGTACTAGTAATAGTTGATTTGGTAGGAGAATTGAAGAAGATAATTATATAGATGAGCGGACTGTTATTGATAATTAAAACTTTATTATATTGTATAAGACCGCCGCGGACGCGTCTTCATTGTAATAAAGTTTTTTATTATCAATAACAGTATATAGATCAAAATAAGATTAAATTCTTGTTATAGTTTAAGATAGGCCAAATATTTTTGTTTTTTATTCATACTGATTGGATGACTAATTTCTGAAAAAAAAAAATCATAAAGATAGAGTCATTTTTCAAGTTTAGACATTTTTTTTATCTCAAAAACTATTGATTTAAAAAGTCTCAGAGACAAAAAATGTCCATTTTGATTTAATTAAGCTTACAGAATTTTTTCGGAATTTTATTCGAAGTTTAGATTTTTAAACAAAAAAAATTTTTATAACTATTCAATGACCACATAAAAAAATAAAGTATATATAGCTGTTTTTCCGCAGATTAATATGAGAAATCGAATTAAATCATTTTCAGCTACTAGAATGTTAATTGGTTGCACTTTCTAAGCGACTTTTTGGGAGTAAACTGTTTATCTAATAATAGCGAACTCTTCGGTTAAGAGCAGTGAGTATATACAATGTTGCAATATATGTATCTAATTTTTTTTTTCATTTTACTGTGTTGACCATTTATGATGATTTTCAAATCTTTTTTATGCTAAATTTGAATCGGCAGTTTATATTTCTTCAAGTTTACGAGATATTTTATTTTAAATAATAATATGAAAGAAGGCTACAAGCCTAATATAAAAATTTTTTTAATAATATAAATAGTTAAATCATAAACAAAATTAATAGTCTATAATAAATGTTTCATACCCGATCAGGTACGAAATATTTGTTATAGACCATTGTTTTTGTCATTTTCAATGTTAATAAATTCGATTATGAACTTACAATATAAAATATATCTAAATAAAAAAACATATAAAAACAATTAAAAGGTCTATAGTATTATAAAAAATTAATAATGTCTCTAAAATATAAAATGTATCTAAATAAAAAGATATATAAATTAAAAGGTCTGTAGTATTTAAAAAAATTAATAATGTCTCTAAATTATCTTATGTCTCTTAATTATCGCAATATATAATATAAACGCTGTGTTGGTCTTCCCAGTATTTGATAAATAATAATATACAATCTTCATACGCATCCAATACTTCCGAATGAGTCATTAAACAAAAATTTGCATTGAACGATATTCTGTTAAAAATAGTATTATAACTTATTAATAATTAAATTCACGTGTAGATGTTAATAAAATTCGTAAATTGTATTATGTTAAAACTTAAAAAAATCAATCAATGCTATTTTAACTTATTAACTTTTATTTTAAAATTGTCCGAATTAGACTTTTTTGGCTTTTGACTTTAAGATTAGGATATCTCAGAAATCTAATGTGAATCTATCGATTTGGTTTTAGCACGTCAAAATCCTTTGGGATTACTGTCATTTCTTAAAGAGAATATTTTTTTGTAGGCCTGTGTAATTAATAATATTTTCATTTTTTATTTATATGTACAGTAGTAACTAATAATATATTAGGTGTTGGAATTAATTCGTAGCGTTTTTAATGAAAGAATGTTATTTATTTCACATGAGCATTAAAAAATACATTAATGAAAGTACTTCCCATCACTTGTAAAACGCTACGAATTAATTCCAACACCTAATATAATAATATGTATGAATCACTGGAAATACCGATAAATTTAGAACAGGAAGAGAAAAAGCTCTCGTTCTCCATATTTCTCTTTGTGTAATGCTTTGCTTATATTTATTTAAAAATATGCGCTAAGTAATTATTGTATAAAAGTGTTATCAAATATGTTTGCAAAGACAAATATAAATAATATTATAATATTATTCTAAAGTTACATATTAATATTTTTTAAATAACGTTTATTATTTAAAAAATTATTAAAAATTATTAAAAATGATGTTAACGGTCCTTCCGTTAATACTTAACTTTCAGAAATTCGACATAATGCTTAACTTTTTGATAAATTCGACCTCTCTCTAATTTCATTTCTATTATTATTTACTACATTATTACAGTAATCATTTAAATTAATTAAACATTTGTTTCTAAATGAAATAAGATATTTGATTTCGTACAGGTACAATTCTGTGTGGTACAGAGCAAGTGCTTCAGAGCAGAAATCATTATTGTTAATAATGAAACGACGCTTCCATCCGCTTATTTTAACTGCATGTAGGTTTTACGTGATGTCCTTACAGAATTTCGGAATGGTGAGGAAAAATATACTGCAATATAAATCAATATTCAGAAATCATAATGATGAAGGGTATAAAGAATGTTTATTTTTTAAGATACTTCAAACGGCGATCTCCTATTGTATGTTCATGAGACAACTCTGAAAATGTTTCTATCAAGATGTTAGCGTAGAAGTAACGTAGAAAATTCATGGAAATTTTAGACACACTTATTGACTTTCTTTTTACAATCATATCAAAAATTTTTCTTTATGAAAATAGAAATCTGATGAGATTTACAGGTGAATATGCAGAGTAAATATGAGTACATAATAAATAAAATATAACAACTGATAGATACAAGTAAATCCTTTTCAGAATAACGGAATATTTGTTGGAGTATTTAAGACTATATATTACAATTCTTTTAATGACTCCAATTTCGGTAAAGAATCCGCTGATAATTTTATGTTAATTTATCTTCTGCAATAAAATTCAATTTCTTATATTTTATCTATATAAACATAAATGTCTATGTTATAATAATAATAAATATCTGTTCACATTATTACTTGAACATTGTATATACATATATTATCGATTGATCCTCAACACTTTTAAAAAATTCATGCCATTGCATTAAAAACATGTATTTTTTTCAATGTAATTGAGTGGCTGGATTCTCTAAGAGGATACGCGTGAATTTCGCGGATAAAAGTATTGTTCACAGAATTAATTTTGGACATCGGTTGACGTCGGTCGGCATCGACGACGCCGAATGACGTCGAATAAGTTTAGACGAAGATGATTATATTTTAGGATATTATATATTCTTAAATAGACAGTGTGCTTAATATTCACTTACATTGTATAATTTTTTTGTATAATATTATACAATGTAGACATTGTAAAAGCTTTAAATGACAAATTAGCTTTACGTGTATATATGCGTGTGAAACTTGGAAAATAACGCAAATGATCTTTTTGGGTTAAGATTAAGAAATCTTGAGATCTCAAGATTGAGCGTACCGATTGAGCTCGTACTTCGAATATATAATAAATTCGATAATGTTGTATCTGGCAAAAAATAAAAAAAGTAAAAGCAAAAAAATTTTTCGCGTGTCGGGTAATTGTGCGCATGGATTGGATAATTGTACGTAAAGCCAAAATGATATAAGAAATAAATATAAAATTTCTTGGAAAAATAAAATAAATATTTCATGTGTCATGGAATGTTGATAAGAAAATAAAAAAATGTATTATATATCAATTTTAATATGAAATTAATATAAACTTTGAAAAAATAATATAAAAATTGAAAAAAATTAATTATTTAAACAAAAATCACGTATGTAATTCTGAGGATATGTAATCATCAGCCCCACTGCATTGTTCATGGACCCATTCAGAACACAGGTACTGAAATCATCCAGTCGACACAAACTAATAGTAACATAATGTTAATGTTATAATTTTGCACTCTACAATGTACAACTCCCAAGGAAGACACAACAAAAATCAACAAAAAATCAAAATGATTTTATTTTGATACTTAAAGTCAATAAACAGTCAAATATATCCAAAAATCATTATTTTAATGTTAAAGTATGTCATTTTGATTTTCTTTCGACTTGTTGTGTTCCTTATGCTGTCATATAACACCATGCGTTATATTACATTTATAAATTATAAAATACGAAATTACAACATTAATATCTATCATGTTATTTTTAAACTACAGTTCACTTGATACTACGAATTCAATACGCTTCAAAGCATTTTTTGATTGGTCAATTAATAAAATTCTTTCTTCTAATTAATCAACTAAAAGTTTCGAAGAATTTGTAGCGTCAAGTGGATTGCACCCTTAGTTTGTCGACTGGACAGAGTTTCATATCTTCCGAATTCTTCGCAAACAGTATACTTTTCATTGAGAGGAATTTTCTTTGAATTGTCCATGCGCACAATTACCTGCCGATAAATCAAGACATGATTACTGTAAGAGATTTTCGAAATGAATGGGATATCCTAGAGACTCTCTAATCAGAATCGTGACACGAGGGATAGAGACTCTAGTTAGAGACTCTCTTTACGGTCTCTTTATATTAAGAGTTTCTAGTTTTAGCAAAATCATAAGAAAGAGAGAGGAATATATTGTGTCTCTTTCTAACCTTCCATAGTCACTCGTGTGAATCGTGATCTCGTAAGATACGTCTTTCTATAGTACGACTTTTAGAACATTATTAAAAATTATTGCAAAATGGTTGGGTGTGCAGTCCCATTTTGCAATAATTCTGCAGCCAAAGGCTACATAATGAAAATATTTCCGCCTGATGTTGAACGTCAAGCATTATGGGCGACAAAATTGGACAAAATTGGACACCAACGAAAAATGCATATCTCTGCGTTAAGTAACATATTTGTAAGTACATATTTGTACAGTTTCATTATGAGAAAATTAATAAAATATGTGTCAACTTTGTGTCTTTTTAAAGATCTATTTATTTTCTATATATCAATTATGATTATTTAATAAGTTAATCTTTTTTTTATTATATTATGCAGAGGTACATTTTGCTCCAACTATGTGGGAAAGAACTGATATACAAAAATTAAAATCAAATGCAATTCCCACAATATTGAGTTATTTTTTAAAAAAAGAATTAAAAGAAGAAATTGAAAATAATTACACAAATTTCTATAACAGAAAATAATAAAGTAAAACAATATATCTAACAATTTTTGTCAGTCTATCAATGACATTCAATTGTATGAGCCTGATGGTGATGTTAAAGAGGATTGTCAGGTTAATGCTGAAGCAACACTTATGAGAAAATAACATATATATTGAAATATATTTAAGTGTTAAATTTAATTTTTAGATGATGAATGATGCATCTGGATCTGTTGAATTACATCTATTCTCGAAGTAAGAGGTCACACAGTAAACATTAAGGCAAATTTGCAATATGACGAATAAAACATGTATATAGTTAAATAGTATAGTATATGTTAAATCAAACCGATAAAAATCGCAATAAATTATTGTATAAGAATTAAAAACTGTTAAAATTATATAATAATTAAAATTGTATAATAAAGAATTACATAATAAAAAAAAAAACGAAAAAATTCAATATGAACTATATCTCGTTAAAATTGTTACATTTTCGTCAATCAATAAAACTTTGTCAAAATAAATCGATAAACTATAAATCTAAAAAGGATTCTAACAGAAGGTTTCAGTCAGAAGAAATTTTCAAGCATCGCTGCGTAAGTATGATGCAGACTTTCTGTATCTGAATGTAAATTAAGGCCATTCTTTGCATGTGTATGAATGCCATTTCCGAAATTAATCTTTTGTTCAAAAATTTCTCCTTGTCTAAAATTTGGACGTTCTCCCAATCGAAGTCATGTGTAAATTTAATACGATGTTCAGTAATTACAGAATAAGTGTCAATGTTCCAATTGATATGTCTATGATGTTCAAATATTCTGCTGGAAAGTTTCTTACATGTTTTGTTCCCACATATGATGCATCGCAATCTTTATTCTTATAAATTACATTTTTATTATCAAATTATCATTTTATTATCATTTTTTGGGAGAGCGTCCTTTTGTACTTTTATGAATCTATTTAATTTGTTATTGCTGAAAAACGCTAATTTTATGTTGGTGCCTTTACAAATCGACATTATTAATAAAAAATTTTTTGTTAAACCGATATTTTAGACGATTATTGATCGTGTCAAAAACAAATTTTGCCGGATAGTCATTATTTATTATAATAATGTACGTAGGCTGCTAGAAAAGTTTCTGCAATCTAATACTTCTAGTGGCGCCAACGTTCTGCTACTATCATATCCGTAAAATTAGACGTTTTTAATCTATAATTTAGTAAATTTAGTTGACATTTGTACTCAAGCCAACTAGTTTTGTTTGTATAGTATTTTAAAAGAAATTATTTTGTGAGAAAATGGAAATTTCGCGTGAAAATTTTCGGGCAATGATTTTTTACGATTACAAATGTAATCTAACTCCAAAACAATGCATCGATCGACTTCATTTAGCTTTTGGGGATGAAGCACCATCCAATAGGACTGTTTATAATTGGTTTGCCGAATTCCAGCGTTGACGTACTTTTCTTTGTGACGAATTCCGTGAAGATCGTCCATCCACGTCTATTGTTGTCACTAATGTTGATGCTGTGCGTGAAATGATTGAGCGAGACCCGCATATGACATACCGCGAGATTCAGGCATCCTTAGACATTGACATGAAAGCAATGCATACGATTTTGGATGATCAGTTGAGCGGAAACTTTGCAGTCGTTGGATCCCACACAATTTGACCGAAGCTCAAAAAGGCTCGTGTTAAATGGAGCAAAGAAATGCTCAAGAAATTCAACCGAGGTCGGTCAAATTTGATCTACAACATCGTTATTGGAGACGAAACATGGATCTATTCGTATGAGCCCGAAAGTAAACAACAATCCACTGTTTGGGTATTTCAAAATGAACCGAAACCAACAAAAGTTGTTCGTTCACGCAGTGCTGCCAAGCAAATGATTGCTTGTTTCTTCAGTTATACCGGACATTAGCAATCGTGGCTTTAGAGGATCGAAAGACTGTAAATACTGATTGGTATACAATAATTTGTTTGTCAGAAGTCATAAATGAATTGCGTAGAACAAACCAAAATCGTCGCATCATCCTTCATCATGACAACGCCAGCTGTCACACAGCACGTCAAATCCATTGATTTTTTATCCAGTAAAAATGTCGGATTGACGATTCATTGTCCGTATTCACCTGATTTATCACCTAATGACTTCTTTTTGTTCCCAAACATTAAAAAGAAGATGAGTGATTTGAGCCTGAAGCAGCTGTTAAAACATTTCGTACACTGATTTCTGAGGTTACAGCCTCAGAGTAGAAAAAATGCTTCGAAAAGTGATTCGAGCGTATGCAAAAATGTATCGATCTTAAAAGCGAATATTTCGAAAAATAATAAAGCCATTTACTGAATTTTATATGTTTTTTTTCATATTGTTTGCAGAAATTTTCCAGCAGTCTATGTACAAATAATGAACTTAATATTGTTATAAATGAAATTTTGGATCTGAGAATAACATAGCTCTGTCCAACATACCCATTATGACACTTTTTTAATGAAAAATAGGATGTGACGATAAATAGTTCAAGTACCTGAGAATGTTGGTTTATAGTATCAATCTAATTCTAAACAGTTATTGTTATTAATAATGCTTACATCTAAGAAATTAAGAGTATTGCCTCTCCTTTCTAAGGTGAATTGCAACCTCAGATGAAACGAATTAAAAGTTGTCATAATAAGATCAATCATATCAAACGGGACTGCCGTCGATATCATCCACATATCTGAAGTAAAAGGGCAATTGAAAGCCTAACCTTGCTATTGCTTTAGTTTCTAAGTCTTGCATGCAATATTTGCAAAAAATGTGAAAATTGAATACATTTATAGTGAGTACATACAATAAGTACATTTTTATTAAGATTTAAAGTGATAAGGGTATTCTAAATTCTAAATAATTACCTGAAATGATAGTTGTCCAAATTATAACTGCACTAACAATTGCCATGGCATATAATTGGCATATAATCACAAGTTTTTAGCTTTTTAAGTTTTTCATATTGATTTTCGAGCTGAGCAAATAAAAGACACATATTTGAAGTTAAACTTTAATACATATGCTGTTGCCGTTATTCCCTTTCATGCACAGCAAGTGCAGCGGAAGTAATTATGAAAAATGTGATATTTTTGCTGTCGCAGCGTGTTACACATGAAAAGGCACCTTTAGCGTAATCCAGGACCAACGATATGGACCTATGGTATATTCTTACTTCATGATATGGACGTAATAAGTCTGGTTCAATGATGCGCGCGCGTGTGTGTATGTGTGTGAATGAGTGGGGATCAGGATCCGGCGGTTTGTCTTGCCATATTTATTGAAGTAAAAAACCCAATAAATAGTATAGCAATAATAACATGAAATAATAGATATTCCAAACTATCGGAAACCATGTATCATGAGATATGATTAAAATCTGTTATTTCACGTTTCTATCGTTTATACTTACAAACACACACATACACACACATGGAAGGATACACATGGATACTTTGTTACAGAATATGTAATGACACATACACATACGCGCGCGCGCGCGTTCGCACTCATTCACGCACGCACGCACCAGATCCCTTCCATGTCGTTGGTCCTGGATTACGATAATAATAGGGAATTACATATTCTGTAACAAAGTATCGTTTTATACATGAGTACACATCTTGGACATTATATATGTGATAGTATGTAATTATATGTGGGATATAATTATGTCCCACTTTATACAGGGTGTCTCAGAAATAAGGTAGAAGCCGCATTGGAATCGTAGAATAGTAGATCAAGGGGAACAAAAAAGGCTGATACCATTTTGAGATTTCGAATAT
The DNA here is from genome assembly GCF_000204515.1 of Acromyrmex echinatior. Next base: position 526,443 of record NW_011627648.1, on the reverse strand, counting down.
AATTTTCGAATTACAAAAGGAAATGTATAAGCCAATGTGCAGTGAAGCTGCGTCACGCGAATTCGTAACATTTACAGCCCATCGCGCCTCACTTGACAGCGGCGGCGATGGCGCGCCACCAAGAGTAAGGAATAGAATGTTCAGAGACGGCCAAATATCTGGAAAACTATAAGTTTCATAAAAAAATGTTTTAGATAAAAGTTGTAGAGTTTAAAAAAGCCTAGCCAATTCACTTTGGGTCAATTTCACTTTGGATGGCATTGCAAAGACAGGGCAAAGTCAACTCGGATTTTTTAAGCAAGACCCTCCATTTTTTCTTTTATTTTTTTACCGTCTTTGTTGAGACCTTTTCAAAGCTATAATTTTATCCATTTTAAGTCAGCCGTTTCGAAGTTATTGAGTATTTCATGGTGAGATGTCAGCGACTGTAGACGAATCAAACACGAAAACTGTTCATTTTTTGTTCTAAAACTTATATGTTTTGTTTAATGGATCACAAACATATGAGAAAACCATTTAATTTTATCGGGACCCAATTTCATACTATATAGTGCGAGCTCCTTTATTTCTAATATAACTCAACGGTTTGATCGTTGTTTGTTACTGTGTGAAAAAAATGACTCGAATATTGTGTTTTATCTCGAAAATCTTTCACTCATCATTCATTCCTTTTGCCTCTAAATAACAGGAAAATAATTGCGGTATCGCTGCGGAATAATCGTCATGCGTACAAGAAAATCTATTACGGAGATGGAAAACTGTCTGAAAACAATTTTTATTCTCAGACCACGGGTTATTTTTCACATTATTACCCGAATGTTATACGCACGCTGCCGATCCATATTCTCAACGCTTTTGAAAAATTCGTGCCTCCGCACTAAACACATGCATTTTTTATCGATGTAATTCACACAATGTAATTCATCTGATAATAAAAATAAAAAAAATTAGAGATGAAACATTGTATAAACCCGAAGAAAAAATTTTCATAGGGTCTACACGATTTTTTCATCTCTAATTTTTTTTTATTTTTGTTATTGGTGAATTACGTAGAAGAAAAATGCATGCGTTTAGTATATGGAAGCACGAATTTTTTTAGAAGCATCGAGGGGATCGATCGGCAGCACGCGTACAATGTTTTTTCATCTCTATTTTTTTTTAATTTTACTATCGGGTGAATCACATGAAAGAAAAATGCATGCATTTAGCACAGAGGTACAAATTTTTCAAAAGCACCGAGGGGATCGATTTGAAGCGTACGTACAACATGTTCGGTAATAATGTGGGAAATAGCCGGTGGTCTACGAACAAAAATTATCTTCAGGCAATTTTCCATCTGCCGTGTTTCTTTCGCATGTGTGATTATTCCACTGTGACGGCATCGCAATTATTTTTCTATTATTTAAAGACAAAGGGAACGAATGATGAATGAAAAAAGTTCAAAGTAAAACAGATTGTTCGAGTAGTCTATTTCGCACAGTACATGACAAAAGATTAAACCATCAAGTTACATTAGAAACAATTTTCAATTTTAACGGTAATCTGTTTTGAAAATACAAGTATTTTATTTAATTACAAGTATTCCAAAAGAAGAATTTCCGGCATTCGTTGTAAGTAAATATACAGAAATAGACGGATGTTTATTAGAGGAGAAAATGGTTTACATTTTATGCAATAACTTGGGCAATAAACAATATTTAAATTTAAATATTAACGATTATATTCGTCAAGTGTTGGATTCGAGATTGGATGTTCGATTCTAGATTCAAAATGACGAAACATTACTTAAAACAATTTGCAATTTATCCAATAATGAAAATTAAAAAATTAGAAGTAAAAAATATTGTAGAATAAACTTTAAGAAAAATAAATAGATAAATATAGCAATAAAATAATCAACGAGCTCTTGTTCCTACGATTTGTTGGAGACTTTCAAAGCAAATGGAATATCCCGAGCATTATTATAAAATAAATCGACTTATCCTGTCGTTTTATGGACTATGGCCCTTTCAAAGCAAGTGGAGTGCTCATTTAATGAGAGCTAGTACTATTATTATATTGCTGTCGACTGCAATTTTTCAGGTATAATCATGTGATAGAAAATAATTTTCTCTTATTAAATAATTTAGAAGAAATTTTTTTCGATAAAATGTAGAATTTAGGAACTAGATAATTAAAAAAATGTAATTTCGATATTAGCCCCTCATAACACAGTTATTTAATGGATATCCAGAGAACATTTTATGTTTCCAAAGTGTCCTTCAGGGAATTGTGTTATATGGGTATTATTTCTATTTAGATCATACGTATATTAACAATTGAAATTATATTTGTTTACAAACGATCCTAAATAAAATGACATACAGATGTTTTTCTACACGTTTATATAAAATATAAAATTATTTAAAATTTTAGAACATTTTTTAAATGAACCATATAATTCTACTTCAAATGTTAATCAAAGATATATCTTTTGAGAATGTTTATCTTCTGTTCTTATCAAAGGTTAATAACATGTTTCCAGCTGCTGACCTTTAGTACGACTAACATCACCACGGATTTTATAATCGATGTGATGTCAGAATTTATACCTGCAACAGCTTGCCTGGGTCATATATATGCACGTATCAAACGTATAGATAAAGTAAGTTCAGTTAGTTATCGGTATTATTTACATCACCAATGAGGTGATGTAGGTATATTAAGGGGATCTTAAAAGACGATTAGTCATATTGTAAATAATACTTACACACAGACGATTTACGTATCACTGACACATCACTATATACTACTACATCAATATCTCTCACACACACACACACACACACACACACACACACACACACACACACACACATTATACACATCATATAAATTTTCGTATAACACTAACGTTTTAATTAGACGTTTAAGTCCAATTTTAAGAACTCTACATTGTTTCTTCGTGCAAACTATTATAGAAAAATGAAAGTCGCGCTAACATTTAGGGACGATTTTTGATTGGTCGTGCCGCCACATTATGCGCAATAAAACACCTTGTCTAATTCCATCATGGCCGCATGTACACGCGGAAAGAAAATGAAGAGATAGACGCATACTAACGCCGATGCTGTCCGATATTTGTTGGCCATCCCCTCTATTCCTCATTACTCCTTTAAGCTGCTACCATATTCTAAAGAAAATCGAAACATTGCGTTCTTTTCACGGCTTTATTTTCTTAACTAAATGGTCAAAAGTTATTGATTCTTTACTATTCATTTTATATTGGGTCATCTAAAAAGTACTTTGTCACTAGATATATGACCATCAACACATCTAGTGACAAAAAACCGCGGATACTTTTTAGATGACCCAATATATTGTATGTTCCTTTATCGTATTCTTATTTTTTTGTAACAATCCTAAGAATGGATGGTATAATTAAAAATCTGATGTTAACTTGAGTTGCGTATATGCATTATATATTAAAACTATACATTTTAATTGCAATTATTTCAAAAACTAGACGGTCAATATGTTTTTAATTGCACACAAACATAGAGAGAATTTCAACTTACTTATATGTCAAATTTTAGCACATTCATAAGAAAATCATTTCATGCTAGTAGTACTACCTTAATAGAATCGCATTAACAATCCAGTAAACACGCTTACAGACATTCCGAAAGACGACTTAAAAGAGTCAGTAAGACTTTTTTGAAGAAACTTTAAGCTGACTTTCAGTCAAATTTTAAAGACAACCTTTTTTATGTAACAGATGTCGTTCAGACATCCGTTTAAATCTTTCAGATCATCGTTTTAAGACATATTTGAGAACAAAAGATAAGATATTTTTATAAAATCATTCGTAAAGTCGAACTGGCGATATGACGCATTTATAATATATTGCACGTAAAATACGTGATGCTTTAGTTGTGCTTATTGGATTCTTTCGATTACTTTCTGCTTCCGACAATTCCGGTGGAACGCCGAACCGTCTAAATCGTATATGTGTACATTGTAATATCTTATGAATGAACAATGGCTATATATTGTCAACACTGAAAATCTATAGTATTCGTAACGTGAAGTGTAGATTTTCGAAAATCTATAGTTTACGTTACGTATGTATTATAGATTTTCAGTGCTGTCAGTGTATATCGAAACTCGGCCAATATAACCTATAAAAATCGTTATGTCCAAAAATAGTCTGAAAGACGTCTGAAGAATAGTATTATAGGATATCTCAAAGACATATATCATATAGACAATACAGGGACTATGAAAGATAGTCATCAAAATATTCAAAACATGTCTTATACGTCTGACACGTGTAATAAGGCTACTAAAAGACAGACATAAGACGTCTTAAAGACGTCTTAAACATCTTTTAGTAAAAAATGTCAGAGGGAATTTTAAGTCTTTTTAAAGGTATTCTTTAAGACGACTTATTGTTTACTGGGAAAATGAGTGCCCAGGAGCTTGTGATCTCTAAGCGCCCCCCTCATAGGATACTATTTCCATGAGTAGTATAATAGTGGTTGTTCTAACCCTAGTCCTCTGAGGGGAGCGCGGGGTGCGGGGGGTACTCGTAGGCGCGGGGGGGAAAGCGCGGAGGGTACTAGTAGGCGCGGGGTTGGGAGGGGAGGCGCGGAAAGTCCCGACGCTATCGGTGTTTACCGATATGATGATACATGTCGCTATGTTGTGACGTCACGTATCATTGAGGACCGCCGCCACCGCCGCCGCTGCGGACCTCGCGTCCACCCCAAAGTGCGTTTCGGGCCACCGCCGCCGTGCACGCTATCTCATGTACTTACCATCTTTCTCTCGATACGTTGCCATCTTCTCCTATCTTTCTTTTTTCTTTTCACATCCAAAACCATTTGACATGTCACAACATGTTCGAGCGGTGACATCATCATCAATGTAATGTAACACAAATTTCACTCGACCAAGTAATTGATATAAAATGAGAAGATCAATTTTAATCTATATTAGTCAATTAATATATATATATATATACACACACACTCTAATATACAGGGTGTCCGGCAAGATTATTGCAATAACTAATAGAAAGGTAGATGGGATTAAATTGAGTCGAAGAGTCCTCTACCATTTTGCAATTTTTGCAATAGTTAACAAGATATTAATTATTAAAAATTGCCGAATATTGATCTTTAATAATTTTTTACTCAAATATTGTTAACTTTACATAAAAATTACAACAGACAGAATCATTAATTTTTTTCTCATAGAATTCTGAGAATTTTTTCAGAATTTTTTATTAACTTTTTAGTACTGCATTTTCTTATTTTTATCATTTTTTCTTATACGAGCATGAGAAAACATGACATTAAAAAATTCTGAAAAAATTCTCAGAACTTTATGAAAAGAAAATAATCAACTCTTGTCTTGCTATTTTTTGTAAAGTTGATAATATTTGAATAAAAAATTATTGAAGACCAATATTCGACAATTTTTAATAATTAATATCTTGTTAATTATTGCGAAAATATAGAGGACTTTTCGACTTTCAGTTAGTTCTATCTATTTTCCTGTGAGTTATTGTAATAGTCTCACTGGACACCCAGTATAATCATACAAATTCTCTTTTCATTTATATTTTATCTCAAAAAAATAAGAATTTTAAAATGTTTGTACAATATGGTTATTTAATCGGTTCCTAAAAGACATTTTTAAAATAACCTTAAACGATTTTAAAACAAAACTAATCCTTCTTAAATATTTTATAAACGTCGCTGTTTTACTTGGGTAGGTTAATGCAAAAATAATGTCGGTTTTTAATCTTCAACTTTAAATGTAAGTATCTAAGCTCATAATAAACTTTATTAATTTAAGAAAGAATCACTAGAATCTACACATCTTTGCCAACGAGATATACAATTCTTATTTATTCTATTAGCATAGAATTCTGGAATCGACAAATTTTCTGAAGGTGTTTTTAGAAGACAACCAAGGGCTTTTTCCCTATAAGAAGTGTCAAGATATTTGAAGAAGTTGATTGGCGAAAGGTCCGGTGAGTATGCTGGGCAAAACTTTGTAGCCAAGTTCGTTCAGGTTCTGCAGAGTCGGTGTAACGAGCGTTGTCGTGCAACAGAGTTCCTTCCGATTGATTAATGCTGGACGTTGATGTTATAATCGCTGATGCATTTTGTCAATTTCGAGGCAGTATTTCTGTGCGAGAGCGCACCGCGCGGAAAGATTCGAGTGAGAGAACGGCACAAGGTGATGTGATGCACGACAGTGAAGAGAACTCCGTTTCGTTTAATTTAACAAAAGAATTTTCTTTAATATAATCAGTTACAGAATCAAAAAATATAATTAATTAAAAATTAGATTAACAAACTTCAAATGCGGTCACCCTTTCCAAAATTGTATTTGGAATCGCGGTGATGGAAAATCTCGGCGATTTTCTCGGAAAGAGTTGTTTTATCGCGATTTTACTAAGCGGTTAGCACGGCGATTTTACGAAGCGGTATAGTAGCGAGACTATGATTCTAAGAACTCGAAGAACTTTTAGAAATAAGAACTCTGAGAAGTCTAAGAATTCTAAGCGGTGTAGACGGTATAAGCGGTGTAGACTATTTTAGCAATCTGCGCAATCTGCCTTTAGAACCGGCGAGATCGAAGCATTTATTACTTCCGGTCCGGGCTTTCTTCTTGGGAGAAATCCAATTAAATTTTGCCACAATCGTAATTATCACGTGGCATTGGTTGTACAAAATTGATTGGCGCTTTCGATTCTTTTCTAGCGACGTTCAACGTAACAGTCATGCGCGACAGAAAATCCGTACGCGGGATTGGTGACAGCGCGTGACGTATTCGTCGGAGCGCGGCGCTCGCGTGCGCGAATCGAATTGTTCTAGAACTTTCGATGGTCCGTTGCCGGTGCCTGTTT